>ML799276.1:164032-182225 GCA_009831015.1 Picea engelmannii
TTTTGAATCATCTTGTACTTGAACATTTAAGTGGGGTAAAAGGAGGTTGCCCCCTCGAAGAGGCTTATTATCTGAAATTATCTCTTTTTCAAGGCATTGAGTACTTTTCTGAGGATTTTCTATGCTATATTGATATTTGGTTCGTAACATCATGAAGGTGTCAAAGTAGACACTAACAAGATTAAGGCCATGATGGACTAGCCGATTCCCAAAACATTAAAGAATCTTAGAGGATTTTTGGGTTTGACAGGTTACTACCGCAAGTTTGTTTGAAACTATGGGAGAATAACAACAACTTTAATGGCACTAACTAAGAAGGACTCATTTTCATGGACTCCAGAGGAAACTAAATATTTTTAACAACTTAAAGAGGTGATGTGTAAAGAGGTGAGGTGAGGTTTTTCTATGCTATATTGATATTTGGTTCTTAACATTGTTTGGTGTAGGTTGATTGGTACAAGTTTACAGCAGTATATCTCACAGTGATAGTGTGACAATGATTCCATCATTCTACTTCTACAACAGGGTGATTATACGGGGCAAGGACAGGTCGTCGTAGCCACCTTTCGGTTGTAGCCGGAGAACATAGGGGGTTGTAGCCAGAGAATTCGGGAGTTGGAGCTTCTCTCAGGTCGTAGACTGAGAAACTAGGGGGTTGGAGCCTCCTTCTAGTTGTAGCTAGAAAACAAAGGAAGTTGGTTCTTCCATTGAATGTAATTCTTAAAGACATATAATAAAAATCATTCTGTGGTTTTCTCCCACTTTGGGTTTCCACATAAAAACACTGGTGTACTATGTATGTGTATGATTTCTCATTTGTTCATTGTTTATTTACACTATAACTATTGGATGATAATGCTACATTGATATAACACTTGCATTTAATGGTTAAAAAGGATTAAATTTCTCTATTATTCATTCGCCCCCCTCTCAATAATCCAACAATTAGTATCAGAGCCAGTTCCTTCAGGAAATAGTTTAGCCATTGGAAGGAGATCATGGATTATTCTGAGAATGGAGTACCATTGTTTAATGGTCAGAATGGTTTAAAGTATAATATATGGAGTGGAAGGACGAAAGTATTTTACAAGCACAGGGGTATTATATTTGGCTATTAGTTGTTACAGGACATGATAGTTCAAAAAGGGCAAAGAATGCAACTAAGAAGGAATTGAAGAAGAATAAAAAAGTAGCAATGGATTTCATATGGGAAGGATTACGTAATCCGGTAAGAGAAAATGTTGGTAATTGTTCATCAACCAAAGAAATTTGGGATAATTTACATGATATATATTCTTCACCTATCGCAGATTCAGAAAATGCCAAAGAAGATGCAGGTACAAATCAAGAAGAAATATGCTCACCATGTTAAACTGATTTAGAAGATGAAGAGTACATAATCAACATAGGTATGTTTTTTTTCTTTAATTGTGAAAAACATGAACATCTTGAAATAGAAATCCATGAAGGAAATGAGACAGAAAAACTAATTGAAAAAGAAGAAAATTATGAAGAAGATCTGATCAGTGCTTTAGATGAACTAAGAAAAGAAAGATAAGAAAACAAGTCACTCAAGAAAGAATTGATGAAACAAAATGAAAGTGCTCACATTTTTTAAGAATCCCAACAGGTCATAGAGAACTTAAGAACTCAACTAGAAGAAGCCAGAAAGATCAAAGAAAATATTGAATATCAAAAACAGTATTTGGAAGACAACATAGCAACATAGAAGGAGGAAGAATAAATGAGAGAGAATATATTGACATATCATCTTAAGGAAATAAATAACGATCTAAACTAGCTTGAGGCAGAGTTTGGTCAAGAAGATAAATGACTTGAAGAAGAAATAATCACATTAAAAATCCATCTTGAAGAAGTGAAAATAACATAAGAAGTCACGAAGTCTCACATAATGAAGAAAGAAGATGAGGTTGAGAAGCTTGAAGAAGAATTTGTCACATCGAGAAGTAAAATCGTCAAGCTCAAAAAGAACGTTGAAAACACACAAACATCCACATTAGTCATAGAGAATGAAGAGAAGCACTCTAGGTTGCTAGAAAAGAAGAATGAAGAAAATAGAAAGAGTTATGCAGAAGTACTCAAAGGAAGGAATCATGGTCAACCAGAATCTAAGAAAACTATTGAAGATATATATTCAAGAAGACCGTCCATGTTCAAGCCACAAATAAGCTTCAATCATGATCATGATCGATCAAGTAAGAAATTCAGAAGGACTACACCACAAAGAAGATCATTCACTCCCAGGTATGAAAATTTATTTTATGGTCATTGTTTTTATTGTACTAATTTTGGACATAAGGTTGCAGATTGCAGGGATTATAAAAGAAATGTTCAAGAAAGAAATGCCTATGTGGCCCCACGTAATATTGAATGTTACAAATGTCATAACTATGGACACATAGCTAGTGATTGTAGAAACATGATCGATACTTCCATGAAAGAGAACACTGATATCAGATATAAGAAATGATGGATAAGAAAACATGAAGAACGAGTGAATAAATACTAGGTCCCAGATATCGCAAGATTAGCAATAAAACGAGATGAAGAAAATTCTACAGATAAAAAGAAAGATTTCAAATACATAAAGGTTTGGAAAATAATTGAAAGAAAAGAAGGACAGGTAAATAAGGAATAGGTTCAAGAGATTGTTCTTTTAGGCATTGTAGTGAAAGATGAATCCACAGACAAAAATAAAGAAGTTAGAGCTCAGAGAGATGATTAATCTACCAATGAAGATGATGATGAATACACATCAAAGCAATAATTGTTTTGAGAAATCCAACTTACAGACTCCAAGGTAACATGAACATTAGATAGGGGGATTCTATGCGATAGTTGTGACGAATCAAAGAACCATCCTTCAAGCAACTTGCGGAGTTTGAGTAGATAGATCTAGAGCAGTCAGTTAGCAGAAGTACAATTTGATAGATTAATCCGTTGTAGTAGTGAATACTTCATGATAATATAGTAATAAATGGCTTAGCATTATGTTTAGTTGTGCAGTAGAGTCTTGGACAGTATGTAAAGAGATGGATTTGTAAGAACACTTAGCAGGTTTTTATAGATATATGACAGTGGATGAGAGCATGGATTCATAGATTGGTTCAGAGAGTGGTTCAAAGACAATGGAACATTATGGATGTTAATTACACGGGAAATGGCTCAAAAAATGGTATTGGATTCCAAATTGACAGATATTTTTTGGACACATGCAATGCATACAACAATTCACATTCAAAATAGAGTAATGCTAAAAAACAACACTGAAAAAAAATCCCTATGAGCTATGGATAGGAAGACCAATAAATGTGAAGCACTTAAAAGTATTTGGAAGCAAATGATACATCAAAAGAGAAGATGGAAGAATGAGAAAGTTTGACTCTCGTGTGGACAAAGGAATACTTGTTGGTTACTCAAGTACAAGGAAAGCATACAAGTGTTACAATCTGAGGTTGAACAAAGTTGTGGAAATCATCAATGTAACAATTGATGAAATAGGTGGACGAGAATTAAAGGAAGAAGAAAATGAATCAATGGAACAACTTTACGAAGAAGTAGAAGATGAAGAAGAAGTAGAAGGGGAAGATGAAGAGGATCAGGTATAAGTAGAAGATCAAGTTCAGCAAGTGCCTCCAAAGACACCTAGAAAACGAGTACAGAAGAATCATCCTTCAGATTAGATTATCGGAAACAAAGATGCAGGAGTTGAGACTAGAAGAAGAATCTATTCACCAGAACAAATGCACCTAGCACTCTTATCTTTGATTGAACCAAACAATTTTGAAGAGGCCAACAAGGATGAATTATGGAATAAGGCCATGGATGAAGAATTGGATCAAATAAAGAAGAATGACACTTGGGAATTGGTTCCAAGACCAAAGAATAATAATGTGATTGGCACAAAGTGGGTTTTTAGAAATAAATTGAATGAATATGGACAGGTTACAAGGAACAAAGCTAGATTGGTATGTAAATGATATGCACAGGTTGAAGGAATCGACTTTGAAGAGACATTTTCCCTAGTTTCCATAATGGAAGCAATCTGGTTTTTTTTACCTTATGCATGCTCCAAGAATATTAAAGTGTATTAGATGGATGTGAAATCATCTTTTTTGAATGAAGAACTTGAAGAAGAAGTCTACATTGAACAACGAGAAGGATTTTAGTTGTCAAAGATTAAATATTATGTGTGTAAATTGAAGAGGGCTTTCTATGGTATAAAACAAGATCTTAGAGCATGGTACTCTAGATTGGATAAATATCTACAACAGACAGGGTTCATAAAAGGAAGTGCACACAACAACCTCTACATCAAGATAACTCAAGATAGTATTTTATCAATTGAATTTTATGTTGATGATAATATTTTTGGAAGTATTGATGATAGGTTAAACCAGAAATTTGCAAAGGATATGCATAATGAATTTGAAATGTCATTACTTGGAGAACTATCCTTCTTTCTACGTCTTCAGATATGTCAAAGAAACCAAGGAATTTTTATTTCTCAAAGTAAATATATCATAGAAATGCTAAAGAAGTTTATAATGGAATATAGTAAACCAATTACCACTCATATGCAAACTAGTTGCAAGTTGAGCAAATATGATGATTCAAAGTCTACATACCAGAGGAAATATCGATCAATGATTGGTAGCTTACTATATGTGACAACATCCAGACCAGATGTAATGCAGGTAGTTGAACATGTGGCACGATTTCAAGCAACACCAAAGGAATCACATGTCATAGTAGTGAAGAGGATTTCCAGATATCTCAAAGGAGCATAAGAGTTTGGATTATGGTATCCAAAAGGAAAGGATCTATCACTTATTTCCTACACATATACAGATTGGGTAGGTTGCATTGATGACCAATGAAGCACCAATGGAGCAACATTCTACTTGGGTGAGTGTTTAGTATCTTGGCTAAGCAAGAAACAATCATTAGTATCTTTATCTACAACTGAAGAAGAGTATATCGCAACAACAAGATGTTGTACATGGGTTCTATGGATGAAACAAACTCTGACAGATATACAGGTTGAGTACGATGAGCCCATTTCAATCTATTGTGATAATAAAAGAACCATTAGTATCTCAAAGAACCCGGTGACACACTCCAAGATGAAGAACATTCCAATCACGTATCACTTTCTACGGGAACAGGTTGTAGAGAAGAACATCAGAGTTGAATAAGTGGGCACAAAAGAACAAGTGGAAGACATATTTGCAAAACCACTTCCATGGGAAGCCTTTGAGTATCTTCGCTAGAGACTCAGAGTAATTTCTACTCCAAAATGAATGCTTTTGAATGCTTATCTTATATGTCTTAGATTTACATGAGGAAGCACCATAAGGAGGACAGTTCAAGTTGGGAGATCAGTTTCAGGAAGAGTTTAGTTAGGGGGAGCAGCCCCAGATGGAAAGATACATTTTCCATTGATGACAAATGGGGAGAGATTTATCAGATGCAAAGGTAAATGCTTGGAGAAAGAGCACAACAACATGGTTCTAGGGGGATCGATGGTCATAGGGGGATCATGAGTGATATGACTTCAATATTGCATCAGAGTGTTCCCATCAATGCCAAAGGGAGAGATTGTTTATTATTTGGGTTGGTTGTCATTGATGTCAACCCTTGAAGAAAGTATGGTAGCGAATTCCGGTAACAAAAAGGTTTGGGTAATGGAACCAAGTTTGTTTGATGTATAATGGTATGAGTTTTAATATATTTTAAGGTAAGACTATTCTAGATGGATAGTACATGTCATGCCATTTATGGTGGTATGTGGAACATCACATAACTCCTCACGGTTAGAGAGTTATGGCCATGTGAAGTTGGAGAACCCTCATAAGTCATCTAGAAGCCCCAAAAGGTCAAAGTAGTCAAAGTGGTTGCAAAGAATAGATTATTTAAATAATAAAGTGAAGTGATGAGTGTACTATAATTAAAAGTGGATACAAAATAAATTATTTAAATAATAAATTTAATGGAGAAATCACTAAGTGGACAAGTGGTTAGAAGTGGGTTAGCCCTAAAATAAGGAAAGTGGTTTAAGATGGTTAGAAGGTAACCCCTTGAGGAAACTACATAAAAGTATAAATAAGAGGCAAGAGTCTCTCATTTTAAATCACACTTGAGCATATTGAATATCTACAAGTGACTATGGTAACCAAAGGATATTTAAGGCGAATTTCAGAGGGAAGGTGAAGTAGAGAAGGCCAAAATTCAAGGGAGGATAAATTATTTTGATGATTCTTTCTAAGGTATGTTATTTACAGGCCATCTCACCATTTTTGCAATAAATTTCTTTCTAGAATGATTCATACCGAGAAATATGGAGGTTTTTGAGGAAACATATCCAAGTAGCTGCGATAAAAAAATCATTTTGTGGTTTGTTGTATTGTTGGAGTTACACGCCGTGGAAAATAGGGTTTGTGGCTAGTCCTAAAACTAGTCTAAAACAGGTGTTTTGGGTAAAAATGTCATAAGTTATTCATAACAGATCCAAATTTAGTAAGACCAAATGTATTGGTTAGAGTACAATTTTTAGTATTTTGTGTACCATTTTCAGATCCATAAAAAAAATATTCTGTGCAATTCACGCTCTACAAGTTTTCTCTCTAGAATAAGCCAGAATTCAACAAGGTATGCCATTTTTGCTATAACTCATTTTCTGAGAGGTTCCAAGTAGTGAAATCTGGAGAAATTGTATAAAAGACATTGAAGAACATTGTGTACCATTTTCAGATCTTTATTCATTACAAGTACAATGTTATGATTATTGCAAGTTAGGTTTGTTAACTAATAAAAAATTAGTCATGCGAGACTAAAGTAAAGTTTGATGAAAATGCTAGTCTCTTGTTGATAAAGTTAAGGAAGGTTTTCAGGTATGTGATCATATACACCAGGTCTGTTACAGAGTTAAAAATCAATTTTGGATGATGAAATTGATGAGGTATTTTGGTTGAGGTACATGTTGGATACATGGTTGAGACAAGTAGTTAATGAGTTGGCACATACATGAGGTGTATAGTTGATGATGTTGGTACATCTTGATGAGTCATAGTTTTTTTTTTTAATACATGATTGGTACATATTTGGTGCATGGTTGATGCACTCGTTTATGGTACAAGTTGGTGCATGGTTGATGCACTTGTTTATGGTACATGTTGATTACAGGTTGTTTGGTACATGTTGTTTGGTGCAGGTTGATTGGTACAATTTTAAAACAGTATATCTCACAGTGATAGTGTGACAGTGGTTCCATCATTCTACTTCTATGACAGGGTGGTTGGGCAGGGCAAGGATAGGCGATTGTAGCCACCTTCCAGTTGTATCCGGAGAAAATAGGGGGTTGTAGCCAGAGAATTGGTGATTTGGAGCTTCCCTCAGGTTGTAGCCTTAGAAACTAGGGGGTTGGAGCCTCCTTCCAATTGCAGCTGGAAAACAATGGAGGTTGGTGCTTCCAATGAATGTAATTCTTAAAGACACATAAGAAAAATAATTCTATGGTTTTCTCTCTCTTTGGGTTTCCACGTAAAAACACTGGTGTACTGTGTATGTGTATGATTGCTCATTTTTTCATTGTTTATTTACTCTGCAACTATTGGATGATAATGATACATTGATATAACACTTGCATTTTATGGTTAAAAAGGATTAAATTGCTCTATTACTGATTCACCCCTCCTCTCAGTAATCCAACAACAACATGTTCATTGGGTGCATCGTACAAACAAGTATGTATCACATTTGATAGATTTAACATAGTCATCTCTTTATTTTATGACATCCTCAAAAAAAAAAATATTCTCTTGTTTCTATAGGATTTGGCACTAGGAAATGCTGGAGATTGTCCATCTAGGATGGACAAGTCACAAACGTCACAAGTATCATGTGTAAAGTTACATATCGTATAATTCTCAAATTGTTTGTGTTTATATTTTTGAATTTTATTATTTGGTATTAACATTTCAAGTTTATTCATATGTATGTAGGTCATTGATATATTTGCTAGGTATAGTAGTATTTCACCCCTTGGGCACCTGGGTGTTCCTTATGGGTTTCCTTTCTCCAGGCTTAGGGAGTTGGAATCACTTGTACATCATGTGAGGGTCAATCACAACCCATCTATATGCCACCCACCCCCACCACCACTTTTGGCCCCATCGATAGAGAGTGCCACAATAGAGGTTGTCTCAGAGAAGGTTGTACAATCTAGTTCTTCATCTGCTAGTGAATCTCCATCGATGCTTGAGATATTCACAGTGAGATAATGCACTGATGATAATTTCTTTATGTTTCATGATTTTGTTTTATGAATATTTGTTTAATTTTCTTGACTTGATCCTTGTAATTGATGCAGGGTGGAATTGCAGATATATTGGGGTCATGGAGGAGGGTAACACCCTCATGATTGAAAATTTCATATGTGGTGAGTTGTCTTAGGTTAAATTAGAAAGTATCAATTTGTGTGTCTATTAATTCATTGATGAAAACAACTTATAACACTTTTTATTCTGTGTGAAGTCTCCAGAGGGTCGAAGCACGCCCGGGCCTAGAACCTCTCAAGGTGCATCCTTGAGCAAGAGAATAAAGATATATTTCCGAGATGCTCCTGAGGGTGGCGAGGGTGGAAATGGTCAATGATTGACCAACTACTACCATTTTGTAGCTAGGCCATGATATAGATGTTTTTTTATGTTAGGGAACTTGTTGTCTCTTTGTATATTGGGCACAAGTTTGTAGATTTTAACCTTATACAATATTTTACTGCAAACATATTTTAAATAAAATAAAATAAAAGATACAATGGAAAACACAAACATTACACATAGATTTTTCCCCTAGAAACCCAAACTGGGAAAAATAGCATATTCTATATACATTCATAGTGATACATTGTTTACAATACAATATACATATAGGAGCTAGCGGCATCCAAAAACCTAACCCAATAACCTGGATTAGTCAACAACCCTAATTCCTTAATCGGAAATAGAAAACCATCGGCAAAAAACCATGTGCTGAAAAACCGCCCAACAATGGACACAAAAATCAAGGAAACACGAAAAACGAGGCAAAAAATGCGACACTAGAGCTAATCGTGCAAAGAATATAACACATACCCAACATAGTTTCCATTTTTGTAAAAATTGTACAATTTAGACGATGTTGAGTATATATATATATATATATATATATATATATATATATATATATAGACATTTCATGGCACGTTTTTTATGAATTCATTGTTTCTACATTTGATGTTGATGAATATATGAACTTCAAAGTGTTTGAATTCCAAAGTGTATGGATTTTATGTGCATTAATCCCTTGATTTGTTTCTAAAGTGATTATAAATACTTGCATTACGCATTAAGGAATAACTTATTGTGGAAAATATTGCTAAGTGCTAAATCCATAAGCAATTAATGGTTCTCAAGTAGCATTGCTTGCTAATCAACCATGCATCTCTATATCATTGATATATCATTCCTTCTGAATTATTTTCATGAATTTTGTGGATATCCATATTCTAACTCACAACCAACAATATGGACTACCTCTTGAATTATCTCCATCTAAATCCAATGAAAATCCACACTCAAATAGTGGTCACTTGAAAATATTTTGACCTTAAAAATGACATATTACAATAATTTATTATAGAAATAAATTTTCTCATTTATCTTCTACATAATTGTAAATCACTTAAAATTTTTAGCTCAATGTTATTTTCTAGGGCACACACATTATTCCCCTCTTTCTATGCATGACATATATTAAATCATTTGATTTATGTATAATCCTTCATAAATGCCAAAAAGACTAGTCAAGGACTCATTAATGGACATGTTTGTTTAGATTGTGTAGTGGGTATATGTAAATTTTGTTAAACCCATTAATTATTAATAACATTTATTTAATCTTCCATGATTTCCACTAAACTTATATATTTTGATCAATAGAACGAGAGAGTTCACATGGAAACTATATCTTAGAATGGGTATCATTTTCCACCTACAAATAAAGGTTTTGAGGTTAAATTTCATGACACACTATAGAAAGTAATGATATGCTACCAAAATTTCTCCATGGAGACTTGAAACCCTTATTATTTTCACTTTACCGTCTATGAGAGTTTATTTCACATTCCTACCCAATTTTTGGGTTAGAGAACACAAGGAGACAAAGGACCCTCCCAAACCCCATCCCAAAAACCTATTGATGCCATGACATTGCCATGCCATGCCATTGTCATTCCTTTCCAAGTCATTCCATGTCATTCCATTGCCATTTCCATGCCATTGTCAAACCTTTCCATGCCATGCCATTTCCATGACATTGCCATGACTTTCCAATCCATTCCATCCCATGACATTTACATGCATTTCCATATCATGCCATTACCATGCCAATGCTATTCCTTGCCAAAAAAATGGCATGGCATGCCATTCCATTGCCATGTCATTTTCATGCCTTTCCAATCCATTCCATTGTCATGTAGCTTCGCATTCCTTGTCATGTAGTTTCCCATTTTAACCTATATAACAATAAATATGACTTTCCATTGTCATGCCATAACATTGCCATTCCTTTCCAAGCCAATAAATGATATTAACTAAGTTACAATAGGATAAATATAACAACCCTTAACACAAGTAATCATTAAATGAAAGGGTGCTGAAAATTCAAGCCTAAACTAGGGTTTATATAACAAATTCTTGTTGAAATGCAAGATGACACATAATATCCCTAGAATATTCAAGACATCAAGCCCTAGAATATTCAAGACATCATTTCTATTGCTTCCAAGCCATGTCATGGGATCCATTTCCATGCCTTGCATTGTATGGTATGGTAGGGTATGTTATGATATGCATTTACTTTCCATTTCCTTGCATGGTATGGTATGGTATGGTATGCATTGCCTTGCCATTTCCTTGTATGGTATGGATTGTCAATGGTATGGTATGGTATGCATTGGAAATGGTATGGTATGGGATGGGATTCATTGGCAATGACAATGTAAATGGTATGGTATGGTATGGTATGCATTTCCTTGCCATTGACTTGTATGGTATGCATTGGAAATGATATGGTATGGTATGGTATGCATTGGCATTAGAAATGGAAATGACAATGGTATGGTATGGTATGGTATGGTATGCATTGGCATTAGCAATGGAAATGACAATGGTATGGTATGGTATGCATTAAATTTCCATTGCTTTGAAACCATTATTCTTTTCCCTTTACCATATATGAGAGTTTATATCACAATCCTACCCAATTTTTGGGTTAGAGAACATAAGGAGACAAAGGACACTCCCAAACCCAATCCGAGAAACCTGTTGATTCCATTCCATTGTCATTCCTTTCCAAGTCATTCCATACCATGCCATTTCCATTTACATGCCATTGTCAAACCTTTCCATGCCATTCCATTGCCATGTCTTTCCAAGCCATGCCATTCCATGCCATTTCCATGTCATTTACATGCCATTCCATATCATTCCATTTCCATGCCAATGCTATGCCTTTCCAAGAAATGACATGGCATGTCGTTTCCATGCCATTTCATTTCCATGTCATTGCCATGCCTTTCCAAGCCATGCCATGCCATGCCTTTCCAAGCCATGCCATGCCATTGTCATGTAGCTTCCCATTACCTATCATGTAGTTTCCCATTTTAACCTATATAACAATAAATACAACTTTCCATTGTCATGTAATAACATTTCCATTCCTTTCCAAGCCAATAAATTATATTAACTAAGTTACAAAAAGATAAATATAACAACCCTTAACACAAGTAATCATTAAATGAAAGGGGATGCAAATTCAAGCCTAAAATAGGGTTTAGATAAAAAATGCATTGCTGAAATGCAAGATGACACATAATAGCCCTAGAGTATTCAATACATCAAGCCCTAGAATATTCAAGACATCATTTTTATGCCTTACAATCCATGCCATGGCATGCCATTTCCATGCCATTCCATTTCCATTCCTTGCGTTGTATGGTATGGTATGGTATGGTATGCATTTCCTTGCATGGTATGGTATGGTATGGTATGCATTTCCTTGTACGTGATGCATTGGAAATGGTATGGTATGGTATGGTATGCATTGGCATTGGCAATGGAAATGGAAACACTATGGTATGGTATGATATGCATTTCCTTGCCACTGCCTTGTATGGTATGGTATGGTATGGTATGGTATGGTATGCATTTCCTTGCCATTTATTTGTATTGTATGCATTGGCAATGGTATGGTATGAATTGTAAATGGAAATGGTACGCATTGCCTTTCCATTCTATGATATGCATTGGCAGTGACAATGGTATGCATTGGCAATGCCAATGGTATGCATTTCCTTTCCATTGTATGGTATGCATTGGTAATGGTATGTTATGGTATGGAATGCATTCTCATTGGCAATGGTATGGTATGGCAGGGTATGGTATGGATTTCCTTTCCATTGGCTTGCATGGTATGGTATGCATTTCCTTTCCATTGCCTTGTATGATATGCATTGGAAATGGTATGGTATGCATTGGAAATGGAAAGGCAATACATTGGCAATGGTATGCATTTCCTTTCCATTGCATGGTATGCATTGACAATAGTATTATATGGTATGGTATGCATTGGAATTGGAAATGGAAACGACAATGCTATGGTATGGTATGGTATGCATTTCCTTGCCATTTCATTGCATGGTATGGTATGGTATGCATTGCCTTACCATTGCCTTGTATGGTACAAATTGACATTGGTATGGTATTGTATGCTATGGTATGGTATGCATTGGAATTAGCAATGGAAATGGTATGGTATGGTATGAATTTCCTTGCCATTGCCTTGTATGGTATATGTTAGCACATGGAATGTTTAGGAGTAAAAAATTCTAACCTTAGTCCATGTAAGAGTCTTGGTGTCATGATAATGTTCATCATCATGAAAGAAATAAGAGTCAACATTGGTATCCTAAACCCTGGTCATTTTCAATTTTTTTATACCAAAGGAGAAATTTATAGTTTCCTCTTGCAACAGTAACCTTATACACTATATAATTGTGCGCTGCAAACTGTGCATTGTAGATTGTGTGTTGCGAACTGCTGTTGCAAACCCTTTGTTTTCTGATAAATCAAACCTGTTTTAGTTGATATTTTTCTATGGCCGAGGTTTTAACCAATCAACTCATTAGTTTCTCCTCAGACGTGAAAAATCTTGCAAGTATTTCATAAAACTCAAGTTCAATTTGCGCTACAAACTGGCATTGCGAACTTAACTAGGGCACTGCAAACCCTCTGTTTTACACAGAGCTCCTTCAATTTCTGCTTATCTGTAGTTTTCATCCAAGTTGTATTTATGTTCTTCTTTTCTCACCTTTTTCTTGCAGCCTATTCATCCTCAAAATGTTGTTGTGTATATGATTATAAACATAGTAATGATTTTGGGTCTTGAGCTGAGGTTACCATATTCATATGATTTATCCAAGGTTACTTCATGTTCCAAGAAGTTTGTAGCAAGTTCTGGAAGGATTTCCCAGCTTGTTGTGCAAGTTTTAAAAGTCAAAATAAATTTAAATGTAAAAGGGCACCTACAGGAAAGCTCGCAGCGTGTGCTGTCAAAGGCGTTGCACACTGGTATTTTGGGACGGTTTGCAGCAAATTAGTACACAACAAAGCCATTTTTTCATCATAACTTTTAAATGTCGATTTGGGTTCTTTTGAAACTTTTATGTGGAGATGAATAATAATATCATGAACTTGTTGAAAAACAATCATCTTGACCCAGTTTGTCATTTGGGAGAAAAGTTGAAATCATCACCTATAGGAAAGTTCGCAGTACATGTTGTCAAAGGCGCTGCAAACTCTAATAGTTTGATAAATCCGAGTTGTGGGAGGGATGCCACCTATATGAGGGGGTTCAAATGGTTTCCTAGGAGGTATTTGGACATGAGGGACATGTGTTCTATCACCATATCAACCAATATGTCTTGTTTCAAAAGACATTTATCACAATAGACAAGATCCCCCCAAATAGGAATTTGTTATGTTTTTGTTGGAATCTTTTGTAATAGACTACTAAATGGAGTAGGATCCTATGTAGCTCCTTGGTTTCGAACTCCTTAGAGTAGAGAAAGATCATTCACTATATATGAAGGGGATTTTGATAAGGAAAGGGTTGGATTCATGATCCAAGACAAGAGAGAGATGGAGAAGTAGCTTTGTTGTTTTCTTGTAAGCATGAGGGCATTCATGTTTTAATAATTTTTGTTATTGAAGATACATGAGAGTTGCTCTACCAGATTGTATTCTTTGTCTTCCATTTCTATTTTCATCCTCTTGCTTGAATATATTGAACGTTTTGAGGATCATAGATGTCATTGATTGATGGATTCATGAACAACAAAGGATTTGTTTTAGCTTTCCCATTAAATCATTTTTTATTGTTTAAGCAATCTTTAATATGTTTGCAGAAAGGATATTTGTACGATGGAAGTTACTCCTTTTTTCATATTCTTTATGCTTCTACCCATAATTATATAAAACCTTTTGTATGTTATGCAACTTGATTTCCTTCATTGAGTAGGGTGTACCCATAAGGAGAATCATTCTTTGCTTTGTTTACTCTAATGACCATAATCCAACTACTATATACCCCTCTTTGAAAGAAGAAGTTCTGCATTATTCTTACATAGTTTATGTTGACCCTAGTCCTTCATTTGAAACATATGAGAACATTTTTTGTTTTCAAATCCTTCATGAACATGATCATCCCTGTAACGATGTGAATGATACAATTGATTCACCACCTTCTCTAATCATAGTACCATATTCTATCACCATTGTTGAAATTTTCAATCAATCCACTAAACCTCACTTTCAACCTACTGATGTTCAGTCCAGAAAAAGAGAAAAAAAGTTTAAACACTTAAAGCTACCATCTACTCTTCATCCTTATCCTCCCAGGTTTTTAGAATATCTGCCTCTTTTTGTTGTAGAAGATCATATTATAGCTGAGAAGAATTTGGGATATTTTCATAATGTCATTGAAAATTTGGAAATCATGCATGAGGATGTTTTTATGAGGTTCTTTTCCAAATATTTGGTTGGATATGTTGCTTTGTGGTTTAAAAATCTAGAGGTTGGTTCCATTGGTTCGTGGGATAAGTTATTTGGTGCATTTTCAAGGTACCTTTGAGAGAACAAATCTATTGACCAGTAATTAGCTGATTTTTATGATTTGAAAAGAGGGGAGGATGAAGCTCTTGCTATTTTCAACAGGAGATTTTATAGTTTTTATTGTAGCATGCCTTTAGATATCCAACCTCTTGAAGTTGTTGATAGACTGTGTTATGTAACAACTCTTCATCCATATTTTTCTCTTATCCTAGAAAGGAGGTCTATCACCTTGTAACAAATGTACATTGATTCTTAAGAGGTTGAGGACAATTTTAAAGCCTTTAGAAAATTTTCATATCAAGTTAAGGATGAGGAGTGGAATGCAGACATAGCTGACAATGAACATGAACAAGAAGGATTCCATGAGGAGGAGTTGGTAGAGAAACCCGTTGAGAAGCAAGATGTTGTCTCTAATTTTTTTAATTATGATCCTTAGGAAGCCTTTTGTTTACCTGTATATGATGAGTACAATAACTATGATGAGGACGATTTCCAAAAAACATCAGAAATATCCTTTCATCCAGAAAAGGATTCTTTTCAACAGTATTATGAAATCATTCAACCCATTTATGACAGTTATGACCTCTATCATAGGGAAAATTGTGACTTAGTTGGAGGTAAGTCATTTCCCTTATGATTTTCTTCATTTAAGCTTTTGAAAGAAAAAATTGAAGTTGCTTATAGAGTAGAGAGAGTTGATCTGCAAAATCACACAAGCTTTTGGAACATAATGATAACATTATAAGTCAACAACAACCTTTTGATGTTCTTAGTGATCCTATGGTTCTCTATATAGAGAATTTTATTGAAGTTGAAATGCATGATAAGGAAAATAATCAGAATGTTGGCATTTGTTCTGAGAATGATCTTGCATTTCAAAACTTAGAATAAGAAAAATCAGCATTTGAAGAAAAGGATACATTGAAGAAAGAATCTTGTATGTTACTATATACTTATGAACATTAAAGAACTATAGAAATAGGTTGTACTTTCCTTTTTATGGATCATCAAGTGGTATTCACACATATTCTTCAAGATCTTTTTTCATTTATGTTGGAAACATCAGAGAAAGAGAACTTTATGAGTTACCTGGAATCAATAAGTGGAATTGGTTCTTCAAAGTGGATGAGTTTTCAGATTGGATTTAATTTTCAATTTGAGTTTTCATTAAGTAGGGTTATGCAAGGAATTCAATCACTAGACAAGATCCTTGCATGGTTGCACTAGATTTTTGCTATCACCTGATCAAGCATCTTAGAGATCAAGTTAGAAGTAGGGGAATAAGCTCATCATCTGAGCATTTTTGTTTCTTTTAGTTTCTTGGTTTGCAGTAGATAAAAAATAAAACTCTATATCCCAATGGATAAGGCACTGGAACTGCAATGTTCTTGGCATCTCACAGGGAACATGCCATCCCCTATGGAGCCAATGTTACCACATGAAATGTTCAGGAGTAAAAAATTATGACCTTAGTCCATGTAAGAGTCTTGGTGTCATGATAGTGTTCATCATCATGAAAGAAATAGGGGTCATCATTGGTATCCTAAACCCTGGCCATTTTCAAGTTTGTTATACCAAAGGAGAAATTTACAGTTTCCTCTTGCAACAATAACCTTATTCACTATATAACTGTGTGTTGCAGACTATGCACTATGAAGTGGCGCTTCAAACCCTATGTTCTATGATAAATCAAACCCTTTTCAGTTGAGATTCGTCTAGGGCCAAGGTTTTAACCAGTCAACTCATATGTTTCTCCTCAGACGTGTAAAATCTTGCAAGTATTTCATAAAAATCTAGTTCAATTCGCGCTGTAAACTGACGTTGTGAACTTAACCAACACACTGCAAACCCTCTGATTTACATAGAGGTGCTTCAATTTCTTTTTATTTGTAGTTTTCATCCAAGTTGGGTTTATGTTCTTATTTTCTCACCTCCTACTTCCAGCCTGTTCATCCTCAAATTGTTGTTGTGCATATGATTATAACCAAAGTAATGATTTTGGGTCTTGAGCTGAGTTTACCATATTCATATGATTTCTCCAAGGCTACTTCATGTTCTAAGAATTTTGTAGTATTTTCTAGAAGGAATTTTTAGCTTGTTGTGCAAGTTTTAAAATTCAAAATAATGTTTAAATGTAAAAAGGAACCTACAGGAAAGATCACAATGTGTGTTGTCAAAGGCATTGCGAATTGGTATTTTGGGACAGTTTGCAGCAAATTAGTACACACCCAAGTCATTATTTCATCATAACTTTTAAATTTCGATCCAGGTTCTTCTGAAATTTTGTGTGGAGGTGAATAATAATATCATGGACTTGCTGAAAAAATATCATCTTGACCCAATTCATCATTTGGGAGAACAATTGAAATCATCACCTATAGGAAAGTTCAGAGTGCATGTTGTCAAAGGCATTGCAAACTCTAACAGTTTGATAAATATGAGTTGTGGGAGGGTTGCTACCTGTCTAAGGGGATTTGAATGGTTTCCTAGGAGGTAGTTCGACACGATGAACATGTGTTTGATCACCAAATGAAGCAGCATGACCTGTTTCAAAATACATTTATCACTGTTGGAAATATGGCTACAGCAAAGATGACGCAGATGATCAAGGTTGTCATTGATGGCAATCGATTGTTTATGAAGAACAGATGCTGAAACACGCTGCAACACAAATGAAAACACAGACGCTGAAACACAGTGCTGAAACAGAAGCTAACGCAGAAGGTTAAGGTAGAACACAGAAGCTGAAACACAATCGCAGATGCTGGCACACAGTTGCTGAAACACAGACACAAATGCTGCAACTCAGGAGATGATGAAGACGATCAAGGATTGTCATTGATGGCAATCGGTTATGAAGCAGTCAAGGTTGACAATACGCACAAGAGATACTGGAACATAGAAGCTAAAGATGCTGAAACACAAATGCTGAATCTCAGGTGTTGAAACGTAGATGCTGA
>ML799276.1:194021-212345 GCA_009831015.1 Picea engelmannii
TATATACCAAGGAGACATTTTCATTTTGAATCATCTGGTACTTGAACATTTAAGTGGGGTAAAAGGAGGTTGCCCCCTCGAAGAGGCTTATTATCTGAAATTATCTCTTTTTCAAGGCGTTGAGTACTTTTCCCGAGGTTTTTCTATGCTATATTGAAGTTTGGTTCTTAACACTAAAAGTTTTGATAATATACAATATTTTTTTACTAAATTTAAATCTTTCTATTAATCTTGGGTGAATGTGGTATTGATAAGTCTACACAAGAGAAACAACTTATTCTAACAATCTTGGCCAAGCTAGGACCAGAATACGTTGTATATGTCTCCAATTTCCATTCTGGCAAATGTCTTTTTGGAACAAATTGGAAAATGCCTACGTTGGCTCGGTTCATTGAGTCTCTTACACAAGAGAAAACAAAACTCATACAGATGGGCCTCATGAAAGATCCCAAAGAACATGCACTCACCATGCATGATGGAAAAGGGTCATCCAAACAAAATGGGAATCAGGGATATTCCAAACCCTTCAATGATTCTTCAGGTTCCAGAGACTCTTCAGATTCCAAGAAGAAGAAGAAGGGAAATTACTGCACTTACTGCAATAAACCGAATCATGAAGAATTCACATGCATGAAGAAACATATCGATCTTATGGCACGGGCACTTCAATAGAACAACCTTGGAAACTATTTTCCAGAGGGAGTCAAGAAGTAGAAGGAAGAAGATCATGCTCCTAAGAAAAGTAATCATCATTCTCTTGTTGCAATTAATTCCTCATTGGATTCATGGATTATAGATTCTGGTGCATCCCATCATATAGCGGAAAAAGATAAAGTTTTCTCTTCTTTGAGTCCATGCTCAAGACCCCCTATTCTCATGTGGGATGACACTCCAGTAGCAGTAGCATGAGAAGGGAGAGTGGAACTCCACAATGGCAGTTTTGAGAATGTTTTACATGTTCCAAAGCTTTCCGTAAATCTTCTCTCAGTTTATCATATCACTCAGAAAGGTGAAAAGGTTGAATTTACATCAGATTCAGTTTCAATAATTGACATGCATGACAATTCCATCATTACAATTGGTGAGGTGGATCACAAGTCAAGGTTGTATAAATTCACTAAGTTTTCTGATGATGAATCCTCTATTCTACTTACACATAAGGAGAGTATTGTGCATGCACCTCCAGTGCAACATGCATATACTCTTGTTCTTCCATCAGTTTCAGACATCAAAGATGATTCCATACACTCAGATTTTGTACATGGAAATAAGAAGGTAGTACAGCGAGATAAGAAGCCAGTGTCGAAGCTTAAGAAAATTCCCAAGAAGGCACAAGCCACACTTCAGGTAGCAGGCAACCTTGTAGGAAATCCATTGGATTCAAGGATGTCTCGATCTCAACATGATGAGCCTTCTCATGTGCTTTCAGCTTCAGAGCCTGCAATGCCCATGCATTGCTATATGGTTCAATTTACTGATCCACATAACTACAATAGGGTTGTGGGAAATTCATTATGGAAATCAGCCATGCAGAAGGAGTATGACTCACTTCTACAGAACCAGACTTGGAATCTGGTTCCACGTCCACCATAAAGGAATATTTTCAGGTGCAGATGGGTCCACAGGATCAAGAGGTATAAGGCCTGACAGGTTTCCAAAGGACTTCATTAGATCCATAAATATTTCTACATCTTCACGAAGACTTTCAGTGAGAAGAATTTTTAGACTTTGCGGGATCGTCTTGCAGTGAAGTACACATTTGCGTAGCAATTGTCATTTTCTTCTTTTGATACATTATCTTTTGAGGGGGGGTTTTGTTCTCACGTGGTTTTCCCTCTTTCCTCACTTTTATTTAGTGTTCATTAGTTGCATTGTACATGAGTACCTAAAATGGCATCGTAGACAAGACTCATTTTTTACTCCATAGTGATGTTCAGGGGGGGTGTTGGAGAAATTTCTATTTTCGACACACTAGTTCAATGGGAGTTAACTGACTAGTTTTATTTTAGACTTTCTATTTTTACCATCACTATTATGCATGCATGCATTCCTAAGGAAATATAACTGCTTGATTCTTTTTCTTAATTATGGAATGTTTTTCCCTATAAATGAGTGTATTCCACTCATTCATTTTATCATATTGATCATGATCTATGTATCAATCATCAACTCATTGGAGTAGTGTGAATATGTTTTCTCATTCTTCCATATTGAATCTCTCTTCCTTTCTTGATAAGCTTTGTTTGTGCATGCTTTAGCTAGATCTCTTGTGCAGGTTTCCATGAAACACTAACAATGACAAGGAAAGTGAAAGCAAGGCATGGCAAGGAAAGTGAAAGAAAGGCATGGCAAGGCAAGGCATGTCATGGAAAGTGAAGGAAAAACAAGGCAAGGAAAGGAAAGGCATGGAAAGGCATGGCATGAAACACAAGGCATGGGAAGGCATGGCATAGAAAGTGAAGGAAAGGCAAGTGAAATAAATTCATGGAAAGGCAAGGCATGGCATGACAAGGAAAGGAAAGGCATGGTAAGGCAATGCAAGGCATGGCATGACAAGGAAAGGCAAGGCATTGTGAGGCAAGGAAAGGCATGGCAAGTGAAGGCAAGGAAAGTGAAAGAAAGGAAAGAAAAGGAAAGGCAAGTGAAGGAAAGGAAAGTCAAAGAAAGGCATGGAAAGGCGAGGCAAGGCATGGCAAGGCATGGTAAGGAAAGGAAAGGCATGGTAAGGCATGGTAAGGAAATGCAAGACATGTCAGGGCATTGGAAGGAAACGAATGGCAAGGAAAGGAAAGGAATGAATGGAAAGGCAAGTGAAGGCAAGGAAAGTGAAGGAAAGGAAAGTGAAGGCAAGGAAAGAGAAAGCAAGGTAAGGAAAGGCAAGGAAAGTGAAGGAAAGAAAAGTGAAAGAAAGGCATGGAAAGTCAAGGCATGGCATGACAAGAAAAGGGAAGGCATGGTAAGGAAAGGCAAGGCATGACAAGGCATTGAAAGGCAATGAATTACAAGGAAAGACAAGGCATGAATGGAAAGGAAAGTGAAGGCAAGGAAAGTGAAGGAAAGGAAAGTGAAGGCATGGAATAACAATGAAAGGAAAGGAAAGTGAAGGAAAGGCAAGGCAAGGCAAGGCACGACAAGCCAAAGCATGGAAAGGAATGGCATGGTATGGCATGGAAAGGAGACATGGGAATGCATGGCATGGAAAGTGAAGGCATGGAATGGAAAGTGAAGTCAAGGCAATTGAAGGAAAGAAAAGGCAAGTGAAGGAAAGTAAAGTGAAGGAAAGTGAAGGAAAGGCATGGTATGGAAAGACAAGACATGGAAAGTGAAGGCAAAGCAAGGAAAGTCAAGGAAATTCAAGGCAAGGAAGGAAAATAAAAGTGAAGGCACGGAAAGTGAAAGAAAGGCATGGAAAGGAAAGGAATGGCATGGAAAGGAAAGGAAAGTCATGGTAAGGCAAGGAAAGGCATGGCAGGGAATTGCAAGGAAATGAATGGAAATGCAAGGAAAGACATGAATGGAAAATAAAGTGAAGGCAAGGCAAGTGAAGGAATAGAAAGGAAAGTGAAGGAAAGGCAAGGCAAGACACATAATGGCAAGGAAAAGCATGGCAAGGAATGTCATGGCATGGCATGGAAAGGAAAGGCATGGGAAGGCATGGCATGGAAAGTGAAGGAAAGGAAAGGAAATTGAAGTCACTTCAAGTGAAGGCAAGTGAAGTCAAGGAAAGTGAAGGCATATGAAGCAAAGGCAAGGCAAGGTAAGGCATGAAAAGGAAAAACATGGAAATACATGGAATGACATGGCATGGAAAGGCAAGGCATGGGAAGGCATGGCATGTCAAGTGAAGGCAAGGAAATTTAAGTTAAGGCAAGGAAAGTGAAGGCAAGGCAAGTAAAGGAAAGTGAAGGAAAGACAAGTGAAGGTAAGTGAAGGAAAGGAAAGGCATGACAAGGAATGGTATGGAAAAACAAGACATGGCAAGTGAAGGAAAGGAAAGGTATGGCAAGGCATGGCATGGAAATTGAAGGCAAGGAAAGGTAAGTGAAGGCAATAAAAGTGATTGCATAGAATGGCAAGTGAAGGAAAGGAAAGGAAAGTGGAGGTAAGGAAAGTGAAGGAAGGGAAAGTGAAGGTAAGTGAAGGAAAGGCATGTGAAGGAAAGTGAAGGCAAGGAAAGGCATGGAAAGGCATGGTATGGAAATAAAAGACATGGAAAGTGAAGGCAAGGAAAATAATGGAAAGTGAAGGCAAGGAAGGGCAAGTGAAGGCATGTTATGGCAAGTGAAGGAATGGAAAGTGATGGGATGGCAAGGCAAGGTAAGTGAAGGCAAATCAAGGAAAGGAAAGGAAAGACAAGGAAAGTGAAGGAAAGACAAGGAAATGCAAGGAAAGTGATGATATGTCAAGGAAAGGCAAGTCAATTGAATGGATTTCAAGGCAAGGAAAGGCAAGACAAGGCAAGGAAAGTGAAGACAAGGAAAGGAAATGAAAGGCAAGTCAAGGCATGGAAAAGCAAGGCATGGCATGGGTATATTTTAACAACATTACAAATATTTTAACATCAGTCAAAATGAAGCCAACATTACTCATTTTACATACCTAGATCCTCATTCAAGTAGACCATCAGGATCACTTATAATACTGAAGTTTGACAGTTTCCATTAGCTTCTCATGCTCATAGTAAGGAAAGAAGTATCGTGTCTTTGATGAGTTATTTCTTGGTACCAATAACCAAGTTTGTAAAGTGGTATACAAATTGACCTAGTTTGTAATCTTGAAATACATAACCACCTTTCTTTTGTGTTCTTTCATCATGTGTCATATATTCTCCTTTAATAATCATTAACCCAACCAGAAAATCAATGCCTTCAGAGTCTGTTACTGATCGCATGAGGGTATGATTTCCCTCTAAGCATTGTTCCAACCAATAATCAATGCCCCATTCATTATATTTTGGGGAAACCATTCCCTACAAAAAAATGGAGTTCCAAAATGTGAGTCCACTTAATGACCAAAGCATAAGACATCAATTCTAGTTATTAAAAATTTAATAGAAGGATTCAACGAACCTAGCAGTATGAGATCTAAGACATGATCATAATCTACTGAAATACTTGATTAGTCCTCCTCCAATTGGGATAATTTCATAGTTATGTGGACCAATGGGGAGTGATACACGATCCCATTTATTAACCCAGTCTATCGATTCATAATCATCCCATTCATTACTACTACATGGACCACATAAGCAATATATTTTTCTCGTCCATATTTCAACTATTGCATTGTCTGATGTTCTAACTGAATGGAATCCATGAGTGCCCTGGATGTTTTTTCATTCGTACCATTGTGATCGATATGCATCGACCACCTCCCAAAAATATCTATGTACATGTCCTTTCTTGTTTGATTGGCCTTCACACATTCTTGTTCCCTCTCTCATTACTGAAGAACACCATTCAACAATGGATTTTGCATCTCAAATTATGGACGTACTAGTGAACTTCATTTCTTTCTTGTGTAATGCTCTTTTTATGCATGCACCTACTGCATCATGATCCCCTTTCCCGTTCCTAGACTCAAAATAGTTACAAATGCGTGATACCTTCTTTTTTTTGTGCAACATACACAACCATTGAAATACACAAGAATTTTTTAATTGGCCTATGCAACCATCTGACCAAATCCAATGTTGATCCATCTGTATGTTCTTCTCCTTAAGGTGATTGTACAACAACTGAAAACAATGTTGTACATAGGCTAAGTCATGGCATCGATCATCTCTTATGTAGAAGTGATACTCTTTCAATATAACTCTGTTTTGTTCATTACTATCCATTATGTGCATGTATGTGATATGTACCATTATGTTGACATGCTCTGAGTGATGATATTGGCTTTGAATCTCATTTTTTGGTTGAAGGGTTTAGTTCTCAACAAAATCAACCACTGATAAGATAGTACCACCAGGAAATGCATCTCTGGATATTCTAAAATGCTCGTCCTGCCATCGAGCCACATGGACATGGTGAACATAATGTCGTTTCTTTTCAACGAAGACTTTCATAAAGTCACAAAATCATAATTGGGAAGTAACCAATTGTATATTTTTTATTTCCTGTCCTCCATCAATATCATATGTCACATATTTAAAGCTTTGTAAGGAAACCTCCTTCCTCCCCAATTCATACTCATCGCTTACATGGATGCAATTTCTTAGTAATGCCATTCCACCGCACTTGGGGCATGTCCCATCTAAGCATGTTTTTTGATAAAATGTAAAACCATTTGGCCTTGTACATAAGATGTTGTGAATAAAGTCTCTAGATGATGACAAAAACAATATAATTGGGCATTCCTGCAAAAAGGTTTTATGAAAAACACGATATATATATGTGTGTGTGTGTGTGTGTGTGTCATAATAATAACCATAGTCAATGCAATATCTACAACAACACGTGTTATGAATTGTGTTTATTTGAACATACCAAGGTTTTCATTTATGGAAAGATCTTTGGCCTAAGTTAAGTGCACTATGTATTATTTTGAATATCTCATAGAATCATGTCTTTGCAATGTCAATAAAGTGTTTAATATGGGGTTCATGGTCCCTATATCCCTTTATCAATTTTAGTACAATTTTTTGGCTAGAAGAGGGCCTTGTGTTCTCATGCCAGAAATCTTGAACTAGTCCCTTAACCGCTCCAATTAAATTCATGTTAGAATGAGGTAGACTTTAAGTGAAGGCCCACAAATCTGTTGGGGCACCTGTGTCGACAAAATCTCATTTATGAGAATACTTTCTAAGGGTTTTGACATTTCATTTCAAGAGGTGAGAGGTTTGTTGTAAAAAAATATATTTTCTTGTGATCTTTCTAACAATTGACTAGGACAAGACACATCGGGCTACATTGCGATCTTTAGAATGTGACTTATTACCAATTATTTGAAAAGCATCGAAAAGGTTTCTAACAATATGATGACTTGTTTATACACTTTTGACTATTTTGATGCCTAAAATTCTCCTAACAACAGTCAAACTTCTAGATTTTAACAAAGATAAAAATAATTGACATTTAGCAGCATCAGATCTTGGTTCAAAGTATTATTGAATGATTTTATAAGAGTGATAATGAATAGTACGGTTAGGTAACGTGCCTTCAAGTGATTCTAGACCACTTTCATCAACCTGAATACATTTAGGATTTCTTCTCCATGCAGTGCTCAATATAGGTAGAGATGATGAACCCCTATTATGATACCCTTGACCTCCCTGTTGTGGAGTTAAGAATGTTGTAGTTCTTTCCCCTTCAATCACTAATGGATCAACTGTAGGAGGATATTGAACATGGTATTGTCTAATTTTTGGAACATTTGACCGTCCAACAAGAGATTGCACCATAGGAGCTTCTTCACCATAATGTTGTAAAACATTTGCTTCTCTAATTTCATCCATTTCATAATCAGATCCAAGAAAATCCTCCATCATCTGGTCATCCAAAAAAGGTTGTCTTGATGAGATATTGTTTGGATTTATCTCTCATGAACTCTTGTTCTTTTCTTCTGGTGATGGAGGAGAAAAAATAGCGGCATCTATTCCACTAGAAATTGGATTTCCCTCTTCTGAAAGCATGCGCTTTGACACACATAAATTTTATTTTTCTCTTTCTTCTTCTACCTTTTTGATTGGTTTCTTTTTTCTTGAGGACTTTATTTCTCGAATCCGGCAGTTCCGAATGCTTAAAGATAAAAATTGGCTTCCAAACACCCACCACAAATTTATTTTTCTATTATGTAATAAGGCACAACCAAGTGGAGAATTTTTTTTTTGTATTACAAAAGAGGACACATCTAATAATTCCAATTCCAATTGCACTTGGACAAATTTGTCTTCCAATTCCAAGAAAATATAAGAAGATACAAACAAGAATTCCAATTGCACTTGGACAAATTTGTCTTCCAATTCCAAGAAGACACAAGAAGATACAAACAAGAATTCCAATTGCACTTGGAAAATTTGTCTTCCAATTCCAAGTAGACACAAGAAGATACAAACAACAGTTCCAATTTCACTTGGACAAATTTGTCTTCGAATTCCAAGAATACACAAGAAGATACAAACAATAATTCCTATTTCACTTGGACAAATTTGTCTTCCAATTCCAAGAATACACAAGAAGATACAAACAACAATTCCAATTGCACTTGGACAAATTTGTCTTCCAATTCCAAGAAGACACAAGAAGATAGAAACAATGATTCCAATTTCCCTCGGAAAAATTTGTCTTCCAAATCCAAGAAGACCTAAGTAGATACAAACAAAAAATCCAATCACTTGACAAAGTTGTCTTCCAAATTTTCATTCAATGGTTTGGGAATAGCAAAAACATCTCTATGAATTTAACAAGAACACTAAAATAAGTAAAACATGTTTGTGTAGGTTGTTTTTGTCTGAAACTGTCACAGATTTTTCCAGCCATGAGATAGATGAGGTGCGGTGTGCTTGGCACCAAAAAATTCCCAGCAGGAATGTGCACGCATTTCTAGAACATGTGCGCACTAAAGTGTGTGCACATTCTAGGAATGTGCACACGTTCCTTCTGAGCATAAACAACCAACAACTACAACTCATTCAAGTCATAGGAGCATGTGCGTGCTCTTAATGCAACAAATATAACATTTAATATACACCAAGCCTATTTATGAATAAATATGTATAGGGGTATGGGGATAACTAAGGCCTAAGGGGTTAGGATTGAAAGTGTTTTCAAGGAAAAAGAAATGGTTAGAGCACCAAGATGTGGGTGATGTGGGTGGAAGGGTTGTACACAAGGTATATACATAGTGCACTAAGGGCTTGAGTGAAGATATGGTTAACTATTTTGTATAAGTTATGCATAGACTTATATGGGGATAAGGGGTCTATGTCATGGTTTATGTCAAGCTCTAGGTCAATGTATAAATCTATATCTAGCTCTATGTGGTGGTCTAGGTCATGGTCTACGTCAAGATCTGTTTCATCATCTAAATATTGCTCTAGCTCTATGTCATGGTTTCAGGTCACAATCTAGGTATATGTCATGATCTACATCATGGCCATCATATAGGTCTAGGTCGTGCTCCAGGTCTTTCCATGTCTAGGTATTTCTATGTATAGTTTTAGGTATAGTTATTAACATGTCTAGGTCAAGGCCATTTCTTTCCTTGTGATGTCGGGAGGAGGGATGTAGAGGGAGGAAGAAAGAGACCATGAGAGGGGGAGAGGGGAAGAAAAAAAGAGTGAGGGATAGGGAGAGGGGGGGAAGAGAGTGAGAGAGTGGTTCATAATTTTTATTAAGATGTAGTACACTATAGAAAGTGGTATCTATAAAATACATAGGATGAAAAATGGATGAAAAATGGAAAAAAAATAGCATAACTAGTGACAAGATATTTGGAGGAATGGAGCCTACTGAAATGGAAATTATGACTATTTGAGGTATTATATATTATGATATTGTAGTGAACCTAAATTGAAAGGACCATTTGGAGGTGGAGAGAGATAGTGAGATTGCAATGAACCATTTGGAGGCCCAAACATCATGAGATTGCAATACACCCAAGTTGAAATGATTGTTTGAGGTGGAAAGATGTGAGATTGTAGTGCACCCTTTGGAGTGTTGGATCAAATCATAATGATTAGGGTTATATTCTATATTTTTTGGGAAGGGTGGATATTAGAAAATTCATTTCAAAGAGAACATCATTTGCATTCGTTTCATTTACAATTTGTTTTCTTTGCTGATATGAATTTCCTTTAGGATGGCAGAGCATAAAAGAGTAGGTATGAGATTTGATTTCATGAATATACAAATTGATATTCTTTATGTGAGTGGATTAATCAAGATCTATGCGTAGGTTAAATATAATGAGTAATAGAGGAAAAACAATAAGTCATGATAGGTTTCATTATTTTGGGCATTGTCAAGCTCTAGGTCAATGTCTAAATCTAGATCTAGCTCTATGTTGTGATCTAGGTCATGGTATACATAAAGATATGGATTATCATATAAATATATATATATATCTATGTCATGGTCTAGGTATATGTCATGATCTACATCATGGTCATCTTATAGGTCTAGGTCATTCTCTAGTTATTTACATGCCTAGGTTTAGGTCTAGTTATTGACATTTCTAGGTCAAGGCCATTTCTTTCCTTGTGATGTAGGGAGGAGAGATGAAAAGAGAGGAAGAAATATAGTGTGAGTGTTGATTAAGGTTGGTTTTCATTGATTTCAACCCTTGAAGAAATCCCAATATCACAAAGGATGAACTCCCAAGTTCTCCCCTTATGGTGAAAGCCCTCATGAGAAGATGCTTTACAGATTGAGTTATCCTAGAAGTATGGTTAGAGAACCCATGCCTATTTTTGGAATAATGAGATGAAGGTTAGTGAATTTGTTAGTTAAACTATCCTATATGGATAGTGTTTTTCATACCATTTCCGGTGGTATGTGGAACGTCACATAACTCCTCACGGTTAGAGAGTTATGGCCATAAGAAGTTGGAGAACCCAGGTTTGGGTAATGGACCCAAGTTTGTTTGATGGATAATGGTATGGGTTTTGATATATTTTCAGGTAATACTATTCTATATTGATAGTACAATTCATTCCATTTCTGGTGGTATGTGGAACGTCACATAACTCCTCACCGTTTGAGAGTTAAGGCCTTACAAAGTTGGAGGACCCTCATATGTCATCTAGAAGCCCCAAAAGGTCAAAGTAGTAAAAGTGGTTTAAAAGATTTTAGAAGGTAAATAATAAAGTGAAGTGATGAGTGTACTATAATTCAAATTGAATACAAAATTTATTATTTAAACAATAAATTTAATGGAAAAAATAGAAGTGGGTTAGCCCTAAAATAAGGAAAGTGGGCAAAGTGACCTAGAACATGTTTTTAAGGAAGCTACTTGGAGAGTATAAATAAGAGGAAAGGATCTTTCATTTTAGATTAAACTTGAGAATATTGAATATATATAGGTGTCTTAGGTAACCAAAGGATATCTAAGCCAAATTTCATAAGGAAGGTGAAGAAAAGAAGGCTGGAATTCAAGGGAGGATAAATTCCTTTGATGTTGCTTTCTAAGGTATGTTATTTACAGGTCATCTCACCATTTTCGCAATAACCTGTTTTATAGAATGAGTCATACCCTGAAATTTCTATGAAATTGAGGAAACATATCTAAGTATCTTTGGTAAAAAACGCATCTTGTGGGTCGCTGTATTTTTGGAGTTACACTCTGTGGAAAAAAGGGTTTGTGGCTAGTCCTGAAACTAGTCTAAAACATGTGTTTCGGGAAACAACGTCATAACGTATCCATAAAAGATCCAAATTCAGTAAGATAAAATGTGTTGGTTAGATTACATTCCTTAGTATGTTGTGTAAATTTTTTATGTCGATTCAAAAAATATTCCTTGCGGGGCACACTCTACAAGGTCGCTCTCTAAAATAATCCAAAATTAAGCAAGGTATGCCATTTTTACTATAACTCCTTTTCTGAGAGGTTTCTAGTAGTGAAACCTGGAGAAATTGCATAGAAAACTCTAAAGAACATTGTGTATTAGTTTCATATCTTTATTCATTACAGGTACATAGTTTTTATTATTTCAAGTTAGGGTTCTTGACTAATCTAAAACTAGTCATGTGAGACTAAAGAAAAGTTTGATGAAAATGCATGGTTGATGCATTTTCATCAAACTTGTTTATGGTACAATTTGATTATAGGTTGAGGTATAGGTTGATGCATGTTTCATGTTTATTGGTATAGGTTTACAATGGTATATCTCACAGTGATAGTGTGACAGTGGTTCCATCATTCTACTTCTACTTCAGGGCGATTAGACAGGGCAAGGACAGGTGGTTGTAGCCACCTTCTAGTTGTAGCCGGAGAACATAGGGGGTTGTAGCCTCTTTCTGGTTGTAGCCAGAGAATTGGGGAGTTCGAGCTTCCCTCAGGTTGTAGCCTGAGAAGCTAGGAGGTTGGAGCCTCCTTCGAGTTGCAGCTGGAAAACAAAGGAAGTTGGTTCTTCCAATGAATGTAATTCTTCAATACATATAAGAAAAATAATTCCGTGGTTTTCTCCCTCTTTGAGTTTCCACGTAAAACATTGGTGTACTGTGTATGTGTATGATTGTTCATTTGTTCATTGCTCATTATTGGATGATAATTCTACATTGATATAACACTTGGATTGTTTGGTTAAAAAGGATTATAATTTCTCTATTACTGATTCACCTCCCCCTCTCAGCAATCCAACAATTGATATCAGAGCAGGTTCCTTCAGAAATCAGTTTAACCAATGAAAGGTAGATCATGGAGAGAAATAACTTGTATAAAAATGGAATACCACAGCTTGATGGACATGAGTATGTTTTTTGGAGCATAAGGATGAAGACATATATACAGGAACATGGATTTGAAATTTGGAAATCAATTGTAGATGGATACATAACACCAACAATTCCACCAACAAATGACAAAGCAGTGAAACTCGGTCAGAATAATTCCAAATCCACAAATGCAATTTTGAATGGTCTCAGTGAAACAATATTCACCAAAGTTGCACATTGTAAATCCTCTAAAGAGATTTGGGACAAGCTTTGAAATATTTATGAAGGAGATTCAAAAGTCAAAGAAGCAAAGCTTCAAACTTACAGAGGTCAGTTCGAACAACTAAAGATGAAGGAAGATGCTAATATTGCAACCTACTTCTTACGATTCGATGAAACAGTGAATGCAATCATAGGATTGGGAGAAGAAATCGAAGAATATCCAATTGTTCAAAAGGTACTAGGATCTCTTCCTATGAGATTTGACCCTAATATATCAGCACTAGAAGAAAGATCAGATCTAAACTCAATAAGCATGGATGAACTGCATGGAATCTTCACACCATATGAAATGAGAAATGAACAAGAAAATCCATATGTAAAAGAAGCAGCCTTCAAAGAATCCAAAAGATCAAAGCAAAAGGAAAAGCAACAAGAAAAACATAGCAACAATAGTGATGTATCAGAAGATGATGAATAAGTGGCCAACTTCGTCAAAAGACTGAACAAGGGAACCAATGGTAGGTATAGAGGTAAGCTTCCTTTAATTTTTTTTAATTGTGATGGTATTGGTCATTTTGATAAAAAATGTCCTCATAAGAAAAACATAAATAATGAAGGCTACTCAAAAGGAAAACAAACATATAAAGGAAAAATAACTACAACGAAAGTTTTCAAGAAACGATTATGCACCAAAGAAGACATCTCATCATCAGATGAAGATGAAGTCAATTATAGTGAGTCAGGAAGAGTTCTATTCATGGCAGTACAAGAATCTGAAGAAGAATATGAAGAATATGAAGAAGATGAAGAAGAATATGAAGAAGTCGAAGAAGAAATTGAAGAGGAAAAAGTTGAATACCGAGAAGAATTGATGTGTGCCATAGAAGTTATCGGAAGAGAAAAGAAGAAAAAAAAGAAACTACAAGAAGAACTAGACAAGAAAGAAGATACTCAAGAACTAGAACAAATGATCACAAATTTGAAGGTTCAAATAGAAGAAGATAAAAGAATTGAAGAAGCATTCAAAGAACAACTAGAAGAAAATGATAGGAACATTGGAAATTTGGAAGAAGAGATTGTCACATTAAGAAATGATATTCAAAAGAAAAATATATAGAATAGCTCAAAAGTTTTGGATGACATTATCAGCAGTCAAAAATCTCATCTTGACAAGTCCGGACTTGAATACATTCAGACAGAAAAGGGATCAAGCTCCAAAACAATATATCAAGAAACATATCCAAAAATATATGCATAAACAATCAAAGGGGATAGGAAGATATACAAGGAAGATTACAGAGACACTCCTCCACCGAGAAGATTCAGATTTCAGAATCAACAACAGATAGATAGGCCTTAAGAAGAAGAAGGATTCATAAGAGCACCTCCTTTTAGAAGATCTTCAATTCCCAGGTATCAAACTATATTTTTTGGTTTATGTTATGCATGTAAAATTTTTGGACATAAAGATGTGAATTGTAGAGCTAACAACAAGAACATAAACAAATTTGAAATTCATACACAAAAGGCTTATCCAAGAAGGCCTAGTGAAACACAGAGAAGAAGTTACAACAGGTTTGAATGTTTGAGCACTGAAGTGGAATGTTACAAATGTAACAACTTTGGACACATGTCCAAATATTGCAGAATGACAGTCCCTCCTATAGAACCACAATAGAATAACAACAGTCACAGACATGAACCTGAAAAAAGGACATGGATAAGAAAGAAGAATCAATATAGAAATGAAGAATGCACACTCGCTCTACAATCTAAGCAGAAGAAACATGGTTGGTATGTTGACAATGGTTGTTCAAAACACATGATAGGTGATAGAGACAGGTTTCTTACATTAATAAAGGAAAGAGATGGATCAATCTCCTTCGGAAATGATGATTAAGCTAAAATCATTGGAAAAGGCATAGTCATAATTGGGAACAAGAATACAAAGGCAGAAAATGTTCTACTAGTAGAAGATATAAAACATAATCTTCTAAGTGTGAGTCAAATGTGTGACCAAGGTCATAAAGTTACTTTCGATTCACAAAAGTGTGAGATAAGAAAAGAAGGTTCATGAAAATTGATTTCTATAGCTGCAAGAACTTCAAGCAACATATATGTGTTAAGTGAAATTGAAAATGAAAAGTGTTGTCTAGGAAAGGAAGATTAAAGTTGCCTATGGCACAGAAGAATGGGTCACATACATTTTGATAACCTTTTCAAAGTCAACAAAAGAGAAGAAGTGAGAGAAATGCCCTAGATCACAAAACCAACCAACACTTTATGCAAGCATTGTCAACAAGGAAAGCACACAAAGACTAGGTTCAAATCAAAGGAATATTCAACGACAAGACCAATGGATATTGTGCACATTTATCTAGTTGGACCAACTGCAACAAAGGGTTTAAAAGGTGAGAAATAATTTATGTTATTAGTTGATGATTATACAAGAATGACTGCAGTTTTCTTTCTTAAGAATAAGTCAGAAGCTTTTGAAAACTTAATATCTAAAAGGAAATGGTTGAAAATGAAATGGATTCAAAAATCAAATGCTTGAGATATTATAATGGAGGAGAGTTCACTTCAAATGAATTTATGGAGTATTGCATCAGTCATGGAGTAAAAAGAAAATTCTCTCTTGCTAGGACACCTCAACAGAATGGAGTTGTTGAAATAAAGAACAAGACAATACAGGAAATGGCTCGAACAATGCTAATGGATTCTAAATTGACAGATATATTTTGGACACAGGCAATGCATACAAGAGTTCACATTCAAAACAGAGTAATGCTCAGAAACAACACTGACAAAAATCCCTACGAGCTATGGAAAGGAAGACCAGCAAATGTGAAGCACTTCAGATTTTTTGGAAGCAAATGCTACATCAAAAGAGAAGATGGTAGAATGGGAAAGTTTGACTCTTGTGTGGACAAAGGAGTACTTGTTGGTTACTCAAGTACAAGGAAATCATACAAGTGTTACAATATGAGATTGAACAAAGTTGTGGAAAGCATCAATGTAACAATTGATGAAACAGGAAGACCAGAATCAAAGGAAGAAGAAAATGAATCAATGGAATAGAATTTCGAAGAAGAAGAAGAAGAAGAAGGTGAAAAAAAAGTAGAAGAGGAAGATGAAGAGAATCCGACAGAAACAAAAAAGCAAGTTCAACAAGTGTCTCCAAAGACACCTAGCAGACGAGTATAGAAGAATCATCCTTTAGATCAGATTATCGGAAAAAATGATGCAGGAGTTGAGACTAGAAGAAGAATCCGTTCACCAAAACAGTCACACCTAGCACTCTTATCTACAATTGAACCAAACTGTTTTGAAGAAGCCAGCAAGGATGAATTTTAGAATAAGGCAATGGATGAAGAATTGGATCAAATAGAGAAAAATGACACTTGGGAATTTGTTCAAAGACCAAAGAATAAGAATGTGATTGGCACAAAATGGGTGTTCAGTAATAAATTGAATGAAGATGGACAGGTTTCAAGTAACAAAGCTAGATTGGTATGTAAAGGATATGCACAGATTGAAGGAATCGAATTTGAAGAGACATTTTCCCCAGTTGCCAAAATGGAAGAAATCCTTTTTCTTTTAGCTTATGCATGCTCCAAAAATATTAAAATGTATCAGATGGGTGTAAAATCATTTTTTTTGAATGGGGAACTTGAAGAAGAAGTCTACATTGAAAACCAAAAGGATTTTAGTTGTTAGAGAATGCAGATTATGTGTGTAAATTAAATAAGGCCTTGTATGGTCTAAAATAGGCTCCTAGAGCATGGTACTCTAGAATGGATAAGTATATACAACATGAAGGGTTAAGAAAAGGAAGTGTAGATAGAAACCTCTACATCAAGGTAAGTCAAAGTAATATTTTATTAATTGAAGTTTATGTTGATGATATTATTTTTGGTAGTGATGATGACAGGTTAAGACAAAATTTTGCAAAGGATATGAAAAATTAATTTGAAATGTCATTACTTTGAGAACTATCCTTCTTTCTGGGACTTCAGATATGTCAAAGAAACCAAGAAATATTTATTTCTCAAACCAAGTATATTAGAGAAATTTTAAAGAGGTTCAGAATGGAATATTGCAAACCAGTTATCACTCCCATGCAAACTAGTTGCAAGTTGAGCAAAGATGATAATTCAAAGTCTACAGATCATAGGCAATATAGGTCAATTATTGGTAGCCTACTATATGTGACAACATCTAGACCAGATGTAATGTAGGAAGTTGGACAGGTGGCATGATTTCAAGCAACACCAAATAAATCACATGTATTAGTAGTCAAGAGGATTTTCAGATATCTCAAATAAACATAAGAGTTTGGATTATGGTATCCAAAAGGAAATGATCTATCACTTATTTCCTACAAATATGTAGATTGGGTAGGTTGTATTGATGACTGATGAAGCACCAGTGGAGCAACATTCTACTTGGGTGAGTGTTTAGTATCATGGTTAAGAAAGAAACAATCATCGGTATCTTTATCTACAACTGAGGCAGAGTATATTGCAACAACATCATGTTGTACACAAGTTCTTTGGATGAAAAAAACTCTGATAGATATACAGGTTGAGTATGATGAGCCCATTCCAATCTGTTGTGGTAATACAATCGCCATCAGTATCTCAAAGAACCCGGTGATGCACTCCAAGATGTAGCACATTCCAATAAAGTATCACTTTCTACGGGAGCAGGTTGCAGAAAAGAACATCAAAGTTGAGTAAGTGGGCACAAAAGAACAAGTGGCAGACATCTTTACAAAACCACTTCCATGGGAAGCCTTTAAGTATATTTTCTAGAGACTTGGGGTTATTTCTACTCCAAAATGAATTCTTTTTAATGCTTATCTTATATGTCTTATATGTACACGAGGAAGCACCATAAAGAGGAAAATTCAATTAGGGGGAGCAACCTCGAATGGAAAGATACATTTTCCATTGATGAAAAAAGGGGGAGAGATTCATCATATGTAGAGGATAGAGGCATGGTTCAAGGGGGAGAAATGGTCATAGATATGTAGAAGATAGAGGCATGTTTCCAGGGGGAGCATGAGTGATATGACTTCAGTATTGCATGACATAATTTTAGTTTTGCATCAGAGTGTTGCCATCAATGACAAAGGGGGGTATTGTTGATTAAGGTTGGTTGTCATTGATGTCAACCCTTGAAGAAAGCATGATATCACAAAGGATGAACTCCAAAGTGGTCCCCTTATGGTGAAATCCCTCACGGGAAGACGCTTTGTGGATTGAGTTATCCTAGAAGTATGGTTAGAGAACCCATGCTTATTTGTGAAATAATGAGATGAAGGTTAGTGAATTTGTTAGTGAAACTATACTACATGGATAGTTCTTGTCATGCCATTTTCGGTGGTATGTGGAACATCACATACCTCTTCACGGTTAGAGAGTTATGGTCATAAGAAGTTGGAGAACCCAGGTTTGGGTAATGGTCCCAAGTTTGTTTGATGGATAATGGTATGAGTTTTGATATATTTGCAGGTAATAATATTCTATATGATATTACATGTCATTCCATTTCTGGTGGTACGTGGAACGTCACATAACTCCTCACGGTTTGAGAGTTATGGCCTTACGAAGTTGGAGGACCCTCATATGTCATCTAGAAGCCCCAAAAGGTCAAAGTAGTTAAAGTGGTTTAAGAGATTTTAGAAGGTAAATAATAAAGTGAAGTGATGAGTGTACTATAA
>ML799276.1:227734-247377 GCA_009831015.1 Picea engelmannii
TAGTGGAAGTCATTTAATATATGGGAATGTGGTCATTCAATGTAAGGTGGACTAGGTCCACTATATTAATAAAGGCCCACTATGGTAGTTGGATGTAATAAATGTAAGAAGGCTCTCTAGAAGGTTCCTAGGAGATAGGGAGATCTATATAAAGAAGTCTAGGCAATGTAATGAAACATAGAGAAGAATATTGTGATTGTACAAGCAAGGATTGCTTGAGAATTTTTATCCTTCCATAAGGATTAATATATGGTGTTACCCTACCTCAAGGGTTTTCTTTATTTCTTGTGTTCATGTTATGGTGAATGGTTTATGGTTTATTCTTGATATTATTGAAGTATATTTACAGATCTGATATAGGTACTTAACAGGGAGAGATTGTAATTTCATGAAGTGGAGAATGTAAAGCTCAAGAGTTTAGGATTGTATGTGTTCCAACATAGGTTCCATCTAGGGATCGCGTCTCCACGTGAGACTCGGAAGAAAAGTAGACCAAGTGCCTTTATTGGGTAAATGGAGTCATTATTGCATTTCTGGGAAACACTTTTTGGGAATTAATCATACAGAGAAAAATTGAACTTCAATCAAATCTCAGAAAACCTTCAAAAAACACCTAATCATTGATCTTAAGTTAGGCTATTTAAAATTTCCCTTTCCTAAAACTGAGTTTGGATCTACTTAAGATAATCAAAACAACTTTAGCCAAAATATCATATTTTGATCGATTTCATTCGCATCAAGGTTGAGTAAATTTAATGAATTATTTAGGAAATCCCTTGTTGGTTTAGAGTGTAAACATTACCATAAATAGAACTAGATACCATAGTATGTTATATACGTGTATGAAAGCCTTACATATATCATAGATATCTCTTTACTGCCAGTGAGTTTGTTCACTACCCCGGTGAAGTTATCTACATCTCCCATTGAATTTCCTTTTGCCACTTCATTTCACATTTTGCTGAGATGAGGGAAATCATTACATGAATTTCCTTTCATCATATCTTTTTGGAAAAAATGGGGGCAATCAAATTATGAATTTCCTTTCATCATCTCTTTTTGGACAAAATGGGGGCAATTGAATTTTGAATTTCCTTTCACCATTTGTCTTGGACTAAATGGGGGCAATCAGATTATGAATTTCCTTTCACCATCTGTATTATATTTTAACATTTTGAAGTGGGGGCAATCAATATATATGTATCATACAAGGGATGATATCTTCTTTAATATTTTCAAGAGAAAGGTCTATCATAATTTTTAAGTATACTCCGAAACTAATTTTCTTCCAATCTTCAATACACCTTCACCCATAAGGAAGATTTTATAGGAATTTTTATTTTTCAGGGATTGACCTTGAGTGAATTAATCAGTTTAAAATCTGATATAAGAGATAATGTTATCAGGAGTATCCTAGACATACTTTCTTTCAGTTAAAATCATAGGAATCATAAAGATTTCTGCCTAATCTCATTTTGAAGGTATGTTTTTAAGTTTTCAGAGTCAAGGTGAAATTCTTTCTTTCTATGAAGACCAAGGGAAGGATCTCAAAATTTAGAAGTAAATAAAATCTTGGGTATAGGAAAAACAAAACAAAACGAGGGCTCAAAAGGGTCTGACACTGAAGAATTTCATTTCCACATGAGTTTGTTTCTTGATTATCCAGCTTCTCTCTAGACCTCCTTTTATTCTTATTTTTTTTTTTTTTTTTTCCGGATAAGTCTTCGGAATTAATCTATAGACTTATATTTTTCTGATCCTTGATTAGGTGACAATATTTACATGGGTAAAACCTCGTTTATATCCGATAAGATTTCCTTAGAATTTTAGCTTGAACTATAAGTATAGGAGTTCATACCTTGGATTTCATTTATATTTTCAATCAAGCCAATCATTAATTCATCACCTGTTTTGCAAGAAAGAAAATGTTTTGAAAACTTAGTGTTGGATTCCTATACCTCCTCATCTCTCATCTGATAGTAATTATTCTGCACAGGAACAAAATGGGAAATGTCAGAAAATTCTGCATAACAGAAATGATATGCAGTACATATGTTTAATATTTTGCCTTTATGATATCAAATAAGACTTGGTTTATTTACAATGAAAAGTAAAATTTGGATAATCTACACAAGAAAATAAAATTGCAAATCAAAACAGGAAACCAAACCTGTATATATAGTGGGAATGTCAAATATGATTGCATAAAATGTTTTAGGTAATTCCCGTTGATAGGGGCGTCAAGAGTTTTTTCGTCGAGATTTTCCAGTAAGAAGGAATTTTTTCCCTCAACAACTGCAATCCTGAATGGTTCGAACCAGAGATGGTCGAAATTTCCATGTTTTCCTGCATCCTCTTTTCTGGCATCCCATTTCAGAACTAGATCACCAGGAATAAATTCCATGTCTTTATCCTTTTTATTGAAAAGGGCCTTTATATTATATTGGTACTTCTGAAGTTTGTCATCCACTTCGGCCCTATTTTGTTGGACTTCGATTATTTGGTTTATCCTTCTTGTAACGTCATTTGGCTCTTCATTTGCGTCTTTCCAGAGCTTCATCACAGGAAGGGAGAGATTGATAGGATAGACAATGTCAGTACCATAAAACATTTAAAAATGGGACATACCTATTGATTTCTTGGTGCCAATTCGATTTTCCCATAAGGCGTATTTCAAGTGAACGTGTCAAGCCTTCTTATTTTCCATTAACACTTTTTTTATTATAGTCATTAGGATTTTGTTGGATGATTCGACCAACCCATTCCCCTAAGGATAATAGGTTGTAGAATTCCATAACACAATGTGGTATTTTTGGCAGAAACTGATCATTTCCATAGAATTGAAAGTTTGGTCGTTGTTAGTGACTATTTTTTTAGGACAACCGAATCTCGACAGGATGTTCTCTTCCAAGAAGTTTATTACCACTGAATCTGTAGCATTATGAGTTGTAATGGGTTCGAATCACTTCGTGAAGTAATCGGTAGCAATTAAAATCCATTTATGTTGGGCGCTCGATTGTGGATGGATTTCTCCAATGAAATATAGACCCCATTGTTGAAAGGGAGCTTTTGTTTTGACCGGGAGTAAAGGTAGTGCAAGGAGATTTTTCTTACCAGAGAACAATTGGAAAGAATTCAGGATCTGACCTTGGAATTTACATCAGTAAATAATTTTGGCCAACAATACCCAACTCTTAAAATAGTATAGGTCGTTGCCCTCCAGGGGTGGTTTCCTCCACACACTCCTTCATGAAATTCATTTATGACGCCTTTTGTTTCAGATTATATTAAGAAAATTAACAAGAAACCTAGAGGATCCTTCCAGTATAGATGACAATCAATAATACAATATTTAATTGCGTGCAACTTCAAAGTTATCGCCTTGGATGGAGTCATGTCACTCGAGCACTGAAGGATAAGGAGGTATGAAACAATATACAGATACCAAGCAAAAGAAGAAAATTTATCTTCTATCTGGACTGTAGGGGTTTGATCGTCAAGTTCCTCTATATCTGGGATATATCCATGTGATTCCAGGTGGTTTATCCCAAGTGCCCTGAAATTTGATTCTGCTAACAATTTCGCCAATCCCTGACCTTTGACTAGCTTGGCTGGTTTCACTTCTAGATCAAACTCTTGAATTTTAGCCAATCACCGACCTCTTTTTCCATCACTGTTTGGTTGGACCAACATGTCTTTGACAACACGTGTTGGCATGTAAGTGATTATTTGGAGTGCAACACATATGTTCTGAAAGCTTTGAGATCTTTCACCATTGTGTAAGATTGTTTTTCAAGTATATCATATTTTAATTCTTCGTCCCTGAGACTTATACTGAAAAAGGCTATCAGTTGCTCAAAACCTTCTTCATTCTTCTGAAGGAAAACCGTTGCGATAGTATGCTCAAAAGCGAAAGAGAAGATCAAGAATTCCTTGGTATAGTATGGACTGGCTAACACTGGTGCTTCGCCTATAGATTTCTTGAGTCACTTGAATGATGCTTTAGCTTCGACAGTCCATTTCACTTCGTTGTCTTTCTTCAACATATCTGTAATTAATTTAATTATTTCAGAAAAATTGGGAATGAATCTTCTTAGAAAGTTGATTTTTCCTAAAAAACAATTGGATTTATTTTCTATTCCTAGGAATATTAATTGTGTATATAGCCTCGAATCACTTAGGATCAAACTTGATTCCTTATTTTGATAGTATATGACCCAAGAAATTACCTTCTTGGATAGCGAAGTGTGATTTCTTAGGATTAAGAGACAAACTGAGTTTTCTGAATTTCTCGAAAGTTTGTTTGAGGTGTACCAGATGTTTTTCATCAAATTTGGAAAAATCTGTTAGATCATCTAAGTAAATAACAAAAAAATTGTCTCTCTCACCGATGAAAGATATATCCATCACTCTCTGGAAAGTATCCCCTGCATTCATCAAACCAAATGGCATTTTATCATACATGAAAGTTCCCCATGGAGTGGTAAATGCAATTTTTTCTTTGTGGTTTTCATGGACAACAATTTGATTGTGTCCCGAAAAACCATCAATCATGGACATTATGTTAGCTCCAACTACTTTTTCTAAGACATGATCCATTTTTGGTAGTGGGTAGTTGTCTTTGAGGGATGACCGATTTAAATTTCTGAAATCTACACAAAGCCTTATTTCTCCATTTTTCTTCCTGAAAGGTACCATATTTTCTACCCATTCGGAATACCTGAGTGGAACAATAATCTTTGCATTGAGAATCTTTTTGAATTCCCTTTCTATCACTGGCAGAAGGATAGTATTTATCTGTCTAAGCTTCTTCCTAAAAGGTTTGATACCATGCTTCAAAGTAATATTATGTTCAATTACAGAGGTATCGTAAGTTTTTAGATCGTCATAGGACCAGAAAAAGACGTATTTATATTGTCCAAGCAACTCGACGTACTTACTCTTCATTTGGGATGGAAGGTATTTAGATAGTTTGACCAGCTTAGGATTTTTTGCAATTCCTATATTACAATATTCAACCTCTTCAGGCTGAGGTCATAATGTATATTTCAAAAGTATGTCATCACGGTCAAATAATATCTCCAAGGATCTCAGACCTCTAGGGATTTGGTTATTCTTGAGCACATGCATACAATGATTTTCAAGCTTATCCTAGAACCTTTTAGGGTTTTCACCTTCCTGCATGACCCAAATAGGATTGTTTTGGTTTTCCTGATCTATGTGAGTCTCAGAGAACTCGTCGACCATTTCAAGGAACTCTTTAATTTTTTTGTTGTCTTCAAAGACTTTCCAGTGATGTACATTATTCGGGATCAAAGGCCTATGTCTCATTTCGATGTGATATTTCAGTTTTAGGATAGTAGGTGGTACAAAGGTCGTCGTAGCTTTGTCTAAAGAATCGACCTGCTAATTTTCCATTCTAGGAATGGAGTGAATGTTAAAGGACGAGAAGAATTTTTCTATCAAATCCCAGACACAATTTCTATATGATATTAGCCTCAAATGCTTGGCTTGATATTGTTTCTTTATTTGTTTCACAATAAGCTCTGCATCACCATAAACTATCAGATTTTCAATTTTTAACTTTCTAGAAGCTTCTAATCCTAAGACTAGAGCTTCATACTCACAGACATTATTTGTATAATCAACCTCCCACTGTAATCTATATGAGAAGGGAATAATGTACTCATCTTATGGTGCTACAAATAACACTCTGGCCCCTGCTCCTTCATAGGATGAAGCACCATCAAAAACCATTTTCCACATTCCTTCTCTATTATTTACACTTTTCTTTGTTTTTTCTATTTTTTAATTTTCTTCTTCTATATAATCTTGGAAATCACAATCTATTGATAATATACAATTTCCTAAGTCTTGATCGACAACATAGACTAGGTAATTGTTTGGGTTTTGAGGGTCACTTATAGTATACTCCATTCTTGTTTCTTTTTACAGTCGAGTAAATTGTCCACCGAAAATTGGGATTGTAGTGTAAGACGTGTCTAGCTGAAGTGATCCTCCTAATTTGGTGCCCCAAGACCTGGATAACAACATGCCATACTTGCAGGGACGTCAGCGATGACTACATCCATAAGGATACTTTTTACAGGGATCTGTGCAAGATTTACTACCAAATCTTTGATCATGCCAAGACACTTAACTTTTCTGGAATCAAACGAGTATAAGTATTGATAAGGTCTAGTGATTTCAAGGCCCAATTTTTCCATGATAATTTTAGGCATTAAATTATGAGAGGCCCCAGAATATAACATGTAGTTGTGGAGTAAGTGGTCGTGCACATTTAATGTAATATAAAATAGAGAAACATAATCTTTAGTATTTTCGATGTGCAGACCAAACATGATCATAGGTCTTTCATCTTGTAGATTGATAACATCTGTGTCCCATTCAACATTAGAAAAAATTATCATTTTAGAAATCTATTTTTTATAAATCAGATTTTTTGCAAGATCAACCAGGGTCATGGGGATTTTAATTTTATTAAGTTCGTTTTCTAAATTGAAACCTTCGTTTGTTTTTTTTTTATTTCTCTGGTTGGAGGTTGCGCTTCTATATTCTCTAGTTTCTTAGTTTGCATTTCTCTTGTTTCAACTTTTTTTGTTTGGGAAGCTCGTGTTTCAACTAGCGGTCTAGTAACAGTTGCCTCATTCACTTTATTTCTTGATAAAAATAAATTTGGTGGAACATTTGTAGGATTTTTTTCTCTGGGCCTTAAATTGTACTTTTGTTGGAGTTCAACATTATTGAGTCGATTAGTCATTGATATGCATATCCTCCCAGATTATTTATAATTTCCTCATTATTAAACAGGGGTTCTAGGTCTAGAGACTTTTCATAATCCTGTCTATTTAAATGAGGCTCCAGGTCGTCATCACTAAGGTTGTTTAGATCCTCTTCTAACTCCTCATAATTTTACATGTCATCCCTATGCATAAAGTTTCCAGTTTTAAAAGGGGCTTGGATCATTTGATCTTCATTTTTTACTGGTCTTTGTTGCATCTGAGGGTTAGGGTTTCTTCTGAATTGATTTCTAATCAACGGATCAGGTTTGGCTTGGTCTAATTCCATCCTCGATATTTTGTTTGATAAGTATTTAATTATTTTAGCCATTTCATCCATTTTTTCTTCTGCGGACTTCCCAGATCCAGATGGCCCTACCTATTTTTTGAAACGCCTAGGTTCTCTAGTACCCATCTCAACTTTGGTTTTTAATTTATTGGATTCCATCATATTTGATTCGATTTCTATGGCATCATCTTTCATTCCTGCGAGAGTAGCAGATATTCTTTCTCTTAAGAGGAGGGAAAATTCGGGTTCAAAATCCCTTGCAAAAGTTACCTTTGTCGCAGGTTGAGAGGGTTTGACTTTGGTTGGGATATTGTTGTACATTTTATTGAACCTCTAAGTAAATTCAAGAACTGATTCATAATTTTTTTTTCTTAAATCCCCGAATTCAGTTAAATAATAGAGATGGTCTTTATTTTCTCCCCACTGTCTTAAAAAGGCATTTTCTAGATCATCATATGACTGTAAGGACCCTATCGGGAGTCCTCGAAACCAGGTTCTTACTTGTCCTTAGAAGGCTTGTACTAAAATACTTGAGTAAACATCTTCATTCTCGATGCCAAGGATATCAACAAATTGATAAAAAAATGCTATGTTTTCAGTTGCGGTTAAATCTCCTTCTCCCATAAATTTCGGTAGGTTTTTCATATAATTTTTGGGCAAATCATGAAGGACGAAAGGGAGTACCAAGGGAGCGTATCTGGATGCTACCTTGGAAAATATTCTAGGGGGTGGAGGTTGTCCTTGACCTTGTCCACCTGCTCCTCCGCCTCCGGGGCCACCTCCTCCAGCAACAGTCATTAGAAGTCTAGGGCATGGACTTTGGGAAAAAAATGGGATTTTTGAAAACTTCGAGAGACCAAAGTGGTGAACTTTCAAATTCTTCAGGATGCGATGAAGGAAGTTCCAGAAAATGGTCGTTAGGAGATGAAAAATATAAAAGAGGGGGAAAAGGGAAATGTGGACTAGTTTCCTCAGATTTACAAGATATATATATAGGAGAACCGATAGGGGATGAATCAGGGTATAAAATATATTCTTTAGAGTTTTAGAAAACTGAAACCTTTACTTCGGGCAAGGATGGAATCAACATAGTATCAACGACAATAGGTATAGAGAGGGATTTTTTTTTTGACCGGTAGGAGTATCAGTCAAGTCAATATCTATCTTTATCTTGGATACAATTTCCTCTGGATTCTCAAGCTTAGCCTCAAGTTTACTAGTTTATGCCTCTGCAGAGGGTACTTGTTTAAAATTCTCTTCAGGGGTTAGTTCTTCAATTTGAATCTTAACATTAACCTGTGTAACTTTGGGTTGATATACTTTACCTGTCGACGTAGTAGTCGATTTGAGGTATCCCTTTGGTTTCAACAACCTTACGAAATATGATACTAGTGTATTCAGCTTATCGTCTAGATTCTTTCTGGTATTCTTTCGACCGAATACCAATTTTATTTGTGGTGGAGTCGCCAAGTGGAAGATAAAAATAAACCATACTTGTGTATTCAAACTTTTTTCACTATCAAAGATAGAAATTTACCTTGTCATTTCCCCAGGGAAAAATAACTTTGTTTCTCCGTCCTCGGCAATGCTGCCAAAATGATGTTGTCCTGAGATTAAATTTAAGGCTCAAAGAGTAATGTCAAGCATCAAGAAAGTTTGAAGATAATTGTTTTAGAGATTTATTTTTCTACCTTTAGTTATAAGAGAAAATATCCTTAAATGAAATTAACAATATGGTCGCACAGAGGTCGTATTTTGTGTCTGAGTCACAGTTGTAATATCGAATGGTGTGGGGGGGATTTAAAAAATTGTCAAACAAAGAAAGTCATCAATTGTTGAATAATCTCACCTTGTTGCAGTAGAAGAAAATATATAGCGCACCCTTGAACCAAGTATAAAGTACAATAATTCACATAGCTTGCAGGTTTTGTTTTACTCACAGTAAATACAGAGGAAAAACTGCTCACTTAACAAATTACTGATATAATATGATTACAATAGTTGTGATACTAAATTGAAATCAAACATCTATCAAGGAAATGCATAAAGAAATGTTGAAATATGGAAATACAGGAGAAACACATAACCCAAACTGAACAAAAATTGGAATCTCTATCTGCACTTGTATTAATACTCCAAAGGAGAGTTTTTTTCTCTTACATCCGAAAGGAAGAAACCCTTAATAGATCTTGGATCTATGTATTTATACAAAACTGTCACAACTCGAAATGGTTGGAATTCTTAGAATAAAAATAGAAAATATTTGAAATAAGACAATGGTGCATAGAAAATGATGAGCTTCGTTGGCATTCTCTTCTATCTCTTTGTCTACTGGAAGAAACACTTATTTTCCTCATTTCTTTAGGCTGGACATATCTTCCTTCTAGTCTTCTTAATAATTCAGAATAATATCTTAGTTGTTGTAGTTATGTTTCCATCTGTGTCTCCATCCCTGTTCAGTAATGCAATGGCATTTTCTTATCGATTCACAATTGTTCTTTCTTTTCCATGCTCAATGCATTGGTTTCATCTATCTCAAAATTCTACCACCAACTTTGATGGCTTAATCGTTTCATTCACCTTGAAAGTGTATAATTTCCTTTCCACTTGAGGTAGCCTTTCTTGGATTCTTTTCACTTCTTGAGCTAAGGCATAGAGTTGTGAACTTGGGTTCACTAACCATTTATTTATTTTAAGAAGGTCAATCTGGCTCATTTCCTGAATGGCTACCATAGTTTCCTCTTTTCTTTTTCCATAATTATACTGGTTCATTTCAATATCGATTTTCCCCAAGGCTTCCACAATACTGCTTCCCTAAAAGTCAAGCAGTCTCTAATCTAATGACGATAACAATTCTTGGAAATCTCCCTTTACTTCCTTGGCTAATCTCTTTCTCTCTACATAATTCGTTTCCCACACCTTTAGGTCCATATCACCTCTTATTTGTTCAGAAGGGGAAAAACGAGGAAAATCAAGGATATTATTTTTATGTTCCAGTACGATGGCTTCTTGAAACTTATCACGATCTAAGCGAGATTCTCTTTCCTTGATATAGACATCTTTCAGAGAAATGTATACTGCTTGATAACACGTTTGTATGGTATCAACCTTCATAAAAATATCATGTTGGGCCATTTTGAGTTTTTCATTTATTTCAAATTCTTGAATTTGGAAGGTTGGAATTTCCATCGAGACACCCTCGATCACCTTCAATATAGCTTGTAGTTGTCTTATAAATTCATCCCGTTGAGTGATTAGATCCTAGTTGGTATGTGAATTTCGATGGAGCTCCTCAAGGTTAGCCTACAACTGTTGGATTTGATGCCGGTCACGAGCTCTGATTTTCTAAAATTCTTCGCTCATCTTATTCCTTACATTTTGTTCCAGGGTCATTATTTGATCTTGCAACAGTCCCACCAATAGGATTTTTTTTTTTAGCTGCTCTGCCAAATTCTCCACAGACCATTGATTTGAAGTGGCAAAGGCACCTAATGAACCTGCAACTTATTTCGCGAATTATGAATCATCACGATCATGTTTGTCATACAACATCCTCTTCCTTTTGGTTATTACTCCATCCTTCTGGTGTGACTCTCTCTTGACTATGGCCCTCTATTTATTGATAAATAAGAAATCCGAAGGAGGCATCTCTTCAGATGAGATAGGGGTAAGATCACTTATAAGAACAATTTTGGAACTAGGATTTACGAAACTAGAATGCAGAGGTGTCAATGATGTAATAGGAGTACCAATTTTTGTAGATTGTTGTTTCTCTACTATATTGGTAGCAGGTGTGGCTAGTGTCGAAGGATATTCATCATGCCCTTGATTTAGGAAGGCTTCGAGATGAGACATTTTCTGAGGGTGTAGTGGACTTGATAATGGATATTCTAATTTCCGAGTCAAAAATTCTGAGCTCTTTGGGGTTTCCTCAATATTATGTTTACCAGAGTACCCTGTTTCAAAACTTGGAGGTATAGATTCCTATGCAGGAGGAGTGGATATCGATTCTCCTTGTAATATTTTTGGCAAACTATTTCTCATGTGTCTTTGGAAAATGAGGAAACTAGCATGTTGATCTGGGGACAATGTTTGGAATCTGTCATGTACCTCATTATAAGACGTAAATCCCCTAAATATTTCATCATGTGGGGAGTTCTCATGGACATATCTCTTCATGTTGAATTGGGCCAAGTGGTTCTCCACAATATTGAGTGGGTCGTGTCTCTTGAATTTGATGTCAACCAATTTGAAATCATCCAAAGCTGTAGCCTCTACTTTGGAGTGACGAAAAAGTAATAGTGAAAACATGCCAACTTGGATAGGAAAAGTCAGGCATACCATTTTCTTGGTTTCCTTTAGCTCCTTACTGTTGCCTCCCATTACTATCTGATAAGCTACTTCCCTGCACACCAACCGGTCTGGTAAAAAACGTGGTAGAGCATCGAGAGGAACTGAGCATCCAAAAACCCCGATATAAAATAAGTTTTCTTCAATGAACCAATCTGCTAGTTTGCCCCGATTTCCCATAATCTTGTTTGAAATTTGAGGAGGGGGTTAACCATATAGGGCTATACGAACAGGCACCACTACATTGTGACAAATTTCGTACAAAAATATTTGGCTTTTTCCTCCCACAATTTGGAATGATAGAAGTGAATAGGTTCCAACTCCAATTCATCAGTGGGAAAGGAGTCATGAAACGGATAACGTCCATGACATACACATACATATATAAAGGGGTGAGATGCCCCTTTGATTTCGCCATTTTATATTTAGTAATTTGTTTGGCCAAGTTGTCTGAAAACATTTTTGCCCAATTAAAAGTGTATCCCTCAGCCACCTCGTGCATGATAGACACCCATTCCACTGAGAAATGGGTAGGAATCTTCTTCCCAAACAATATAAAAAGCATCATGGCTACATAGATCATGTGAACATCCAACGACGTTGTGGAATACACACCATGAGTGTCGTCCCTAAAATTATCTTGGTGCCCCACCAGGACCTAATGATATCGAGATAACTCTTGTCATATTGTATGCATTCATTTTTCTCAAACTCCAACATAAATAAAACATTGTAATTATATTTAGGAGTGGGAGACAACTTATACATTACTTGGAGGTGTTCTGGTCGGAAATAATCAACAACCTTCTAATGGTTGATGATGCTCCTGGTTTGGACATCGATGTTTTCCAAGGCACAACTTATCATGTCGTTATATGGCATGAGTCTCGGTCACGCAACTATCTTATGTAGCTTTTAATGGGCTATATATCTGAGTTCAGCTTCATGAGTATTGTCTACTTCATCGCTGGAATATTCTGGGAAGTTTATAATCTCATGTTCTAGAACCTTGAACACCTGTGTCCAAGATTTAACAGAGACTATAGCTCGCGGCATAGTGTCTGATAGAACGTCTGCGTTTGGATTTGAACCTTCAGTGGCCACATCAAGCTTCTTCTTCATTTTTCACGGAGCCATGATCTCTAAGAAATCGAGTGAGGTTACCTGTTGTAGAGGAAATCTGTGAGTTTTTTTAGACTGATGAAAGCTTGCTAATTGCAGAAGGTGAAAATGAATTTGAATTCCAAGTGCCTTTATTCAAATCAGATACATTGATTCTAGTATAGCTTTACTGACGAAAAATTTATTATCTTTAATGGAAAAGTCTACCTAGTGATCAACAATCTACATAAAAAATCATTACCGTTAATTAGTCATAAATGACGTTAATATTCGACAGTTCGTGTTCGAGAGTTTTATATGAGACAGAGTGAGAATTTTCCGAAACATGAATCTGTGGAGGTTAACCCCTAGATAATCTCTATTAAAACCTTAATTAATCATTTTTGAAAAGGTGTGTTAACTTTAATCGTTTCGGAGATTCAGACTTTGGGGTTTTTAAATGTAGTTCGAGTGGAAATACCCGAAACCCAAAATTGCAAAGTGATTAATTATCTGGTAATAAATTTAAGTCTTAATTAATCATATTTATGACTTTAAGTGTTTTGGAGATTGGAACTTCAGAGTTTTTAAATGTAGCTCAAGAATAAATCTCTGAAACCTGAAACTGCAAAGTGATTAATTTTCTGTTAATCGATTTTAAGTCTTAATTAATCATATTTAACTTTAAGTGTTTCGGACTTCAGAGTTTTTATGATATGATGAAGGGTAAACGTCTAAACCCCGAAGTGCGAAGTCATTAATTATCTCTTGACCATGATCAACTTAATTAATTAAAGTTTAATACTTCGGCATTTTGGTGCTTCGGTGATTTATGAATTAGTTCTTTGTTATATTTCCGAAGGGTCATCTCCTGTAGTGATGTGTCACAGATGACATCATTCTGGATGTGTCGAGAAAATGGAGATTCTGCGTGTTACTTAGAATCGTATGAATATTCAAATGAAAATGTCAAAAAAGGGTGCCATGTGTCAACTCAGGGAAGACTCAAAATATACACATGTACCACGACTTGTGTCCTTCAAAGGTTTAGGAAAATTGATGAATGAACACTTTCAGGTTTTGGGACTTTTATCGTTAAGACTTATCGAAATTTCCAAAGCGCGAAGATCCAAAGCGACCTTTAGTGATTCACATCCTTAACCATTAAGCGACTCGAAAACTTTGGAGAAATTAGGATTGTTCGATCAAAATGGGAAAACTTCATCAACAACAGATATCACATGTGCCTTATTACTAATTAACTAGAAATGAATTTCATTTAAAATTTGAAATTTCTTTTCTAAGTTACCGCTTTTGGGAGAGATTATAATTTCATGAAGTGGAGAATGTAAATCTCAAGAGTTCAGGATTATATGTGTTCCAACAAGAGCACGACACATCAGTTTGATCTACAGAAAAAAAAAATAGAGGAAGCTAAAAAGTTGGTAGAGGACGAGGAATCCAAGAGGCTAGCTAATGAAGCACAAGCCAGGAAAATGGATGAATAAGAAGAGGTGAAGAAATTGGCCGACGAGACTGAATCAAAGAGGAAAGTTGATGATATTTTGAAGCAAAATTTAAACCAGAACCCAGGGACTCCCTCGACACTGAACCTAGGCATTGTGAATATACCTCCTTTAAAGTGAACCCCCATAAGCTCTGTACTGGGTAATTCCTCCCTCTCTTCCAAATCTCTCAATTTCGAAGGATCTGTAGTCATTATTTTAGACTACTACTTCGACAAGAGAACTAGAATCATCAAGAAGAGATTGGTGAAAAGAAAGAGAGGATAAGACACCAACTCTAATTCATATGCAGGAAGGATATTAGAATGGAAGGTCAGCCCTGATCCTGAAGAGAACATGGTTCAAGCAGCTTCAACACTCAACACCTTTTCATGATTAAATCCCTCCTCTATTTTGGAGGTAACTAATTCCTTGAACATTTCCAATAACTGAGTAATAGAGTTGGAAACAAAGTTGAAAGGCGTAAAATACCAATTCTCCATAGATATCTAGGAATCTGTCAAATTAGCTGAAGGTCTAAATTCAAGTAAGATCAATGGTGCCCTATAGGAACAAAGAGACCACTTGAACAAAGAGTTTGAAAAGAGGATGAAAATCCTACTTGACACCCGTATGAATGAGTTAGAAGTGGAAATACATAAACTCAATTCCTCTCTGGAAGAGACTAGAGCCTCAACATGTAACGTGGAGTCCATTAAAGCACAAGCGCTAGATTCCAACAAAAAATTAGCGAAGGAAAGGAATGAACTCCTTAATATGTTGATGAACATATGGGTGGAGCGAAAAGAACAACTTAATTTGCAGAGCACTTTGATAGAGACTCAAGGAAGGTATCGAGAATCAAGCTAGGCTTTTGAGGAGATGGTTAATTGGCAGGACTTGCACCAACATCCACCTACCTTCCTACGAGCATATTCTAAAATAGAAAGACTCAAGTACCGAATGATTTTCGACACTAAAAAACCTCTCTTTGTGAGTGTCCACTCCACTCAAGGAACTCAAAGAGTAGCTGCTGACACATGTGCACAACTGTGGAAATATTCTATTGATCTCGTCGAAGAGGAAAGGGTACAACCATTGCAGTCTATAGATGAAACAGATTTTGTCAGCACCATGGCAGTTGAAGTGGAAGATATAAAGAAATCAAGTTAGACAAGAATTCTTGATCTGATGTTATTTTATGAAAAATCAATTGAGGAACATCTGTTGTTTCCTACATGGCTCACCCATAAGATTCAATCCTTTGTAAAAGCCACAACAGAGCATTTATATCAAGCAGTGTCTGCAAAAGTCTATAACATAGAATCGGTCTCAGAGAGATTGTAATAAAGAAACCTCAAGATAATTTTAAACGACTACTCCACTTGGAAAGAATACCAAGACCAACAATAGGAGCATACCACGTCATGATTACATAACTCCTCAGTTCTCTCCATATGTTGTTTTCTTTTGGTATTGTAATCTATTCTGGAATATGAAGAGTCTTTTTTGTGAAACAATTCAAATTTTTATGATTACCAAGAAAAATGATTGTAAATATTCGCCCCGCACTATATAAAGGGAGTGCTGCCCATCTGAAATGGCTTTTGGTTTTTGAAGCTAGAGAGACAATATTTTTTCTACAAATTAATTTTAATCCAAGAGACATTCTGAATTTCAAGATTATGGTATTGATGTGAGTGAATGAGATTATTATTTTTATGCATCTTTTTGTTGTAGTATGTTAATGCTAGTTGATGAATTATTTCTGTATTAATGTTTGCAGTTCACAGTTATCATGGCTTTTCAAGATGAGTACAATGGTGTTGAGCAAAAGGTATGGATAACATTTCTTAGACATTTTCAGATATTGCAGGATAGGGAAAGATAGTTGGGAATGTTACTCGAATTTTATAGCCTTAAATGCAAAAAAATCACTTAATCAACAGATAATATGTATGAGGTATCAAGGCTGATTTTATATAGTATATACAACTATGCTGAAGAAATAAAGAAAAAATATACATAAGTGTGTACATGGATAAGAGACACAGATAAAAGTAAAATCTAAACAATATCATTAAGATATGCATGTGAGACTAAAATCAGAAATTTGATTTTTTTATTAACTTCATTCTGAGATACAAAGAATAATTCTCTTTACAAACCCCTACAAGGGTGGGGACCAAAGTCATATTTAGAAGTCTCCGATGGGAACCATACAAAAAGGATTTGACAAAAAAAGAAAATTGAAGCTAAATATCTGGATCAACTTTCCATAAAACATGTTGTCACTTGACTCTCCAAAATATTCTTTATCAGTCATGAAATCTAATTCATAAACAAACAAGAACACACATGCTGCCAAAGATATATCATACACCTTTAGAAACAAATTGCTAAAAGATATGATTTAGTTTTGAACCCTGTTGCCTTCAATAAGACCCTATTGTCATCAAGATAGTTTATCTTTTGAGTAAAATCAAAATGAATGAAGAAAAAAAGTATCTCGTAAGTACATAGAAGAACTTATATCAGAAGTTACCCTTCTGTTCTCTCTCTCTCTCTGTCTCTTCTTTTGATTGAGCTTTTATTCTTTCCCAATAATTTATGGTAGTTCAACTACCTTTATTTTGTTAAGATTAATTATCTTAACTAATTAGTTGAGACAAATAAATAATAATACATAAATAAGGGTCTATTTAAATAATAACTAAATAGGTGGGACCCCTTGTCACTCCAATTTTCATTTGTTTCATGATCATCAAAATATGAAATATAATACCCAAAAGAATTAACTCAAATATTTTCCTTGTAACTCCCATCCTCATATAAATAGTAAAATATTTTAGTATGAAAATAAAACATGAATATAGCCAAAAATAGAATCATATCCATGTTGTTCAACATATTGTGTATAAATGTGTGTTTGTTGTCCAAAAAATTATGTCATTGTACCAATAAAAACTCTCCTCAAAAGAAAATAACATTAAAAGCATTAAAACCCATATTTGTTGTGAGGTGTTTTGCCTCTTTTCATTGTTTCCTTCTTTTGATCCCTTTTCTGATTTGTCTTTTGAAACAACCTTCAATTGATTGGAACCTTGTGGGTGAATTTCACTGATGAAATGGGAGAAACTATCTTGGAGGTGGAGATGAGAGGACACTGATTCATAGGAGTATTTGGAAGACTTGGAGGGATTATCCTCTTCTTTTCCTTTATCTAATTCCAACTCGAGAATGGAAGTTTTTAATCTCTTGCTTGCATGAGAGGAATAAAATGGCGAGACAATATGATCATCTTGGGAATTTGGGTTGAATGGTTGTGGAGGAGGGGTTAATGGCAACGATATTGTAGGCCAACCATTATGATGTGCAACAGGATGATGAACAATCTCTTTCTAGCCACAATTTGCAGGAGGTTCTGGCTGCATAGAAACATTAGGCGGAACATAGATAATAGATAAATTTTGGTGTGGCTGGAAAGGAGGCCTCTCAGGTCTAGGTTGAAAGATTCCTTGTCCAACTAGATTAAAAAATCCATCTTGGAAAAGTTGATTTAGTTCTTTCGAATCATCATCAAAATGTATTGAAAATCATGGCCTTCTATGGCCTCTTTTCCAATTATTTCATCTACCTCTGTTTCCACCTATGTCATTGCTTCCCATGCTAAAGAAACTCATCTTGAAGCAATAATCCAATCAGAATATGGAAACTTTTAACAATCCATTCACTAATACTCTACCTAAATAAAATCAATATGTTGGCTCTATCATTCACAACATAAGCATATGCAATCCATTCATTGCAACAACCCACCACATCCAATAATAAATTGAAATTTGAACAGGGAATGATAGGGTCATTAGGAATATGACAAAATTTATAATGAATGAAAAATGGTAGCATGGACGAGAACCAAAAAATGAATATTTTTCAAGAAAAATGTAGAGCCCTTTTCTTCAAAAACAATATTTCCATATCACAATTTCCAAAAATCATCATCCAATCCTCTTTAATCCTTTTCCTTTAAAAATGAAATTCAAGATATCAAAAAAGGAGATGGATTAAATGTTATTGGGAAGGTGGTGGGCGTATAATGAGAAAAAAATGATACAATGAATGAGAATAATAGTGATTATTGTTTTGTTACAAGAAATAACATTCATTGACTTTAAAATCAACATTTCCATTATTCAACAAAAATCATTTAAATATGCAAAAAATCATTTGAATATCCATTGTTTACCATGCCCATTTATTTCCAAAACTCCCACCAATTTTTTTCTTACCATAACATTATTTTTAAAATTCATCACAGAGAATCCATAACATGGCAACAATTCTTTTAACATACAATATTCATGATATGGAAACATTTTTTTTAAAATGCCCAATACCAATCTCCAAGAAAATGACAAGGTTATCAAACTATGCAAATTTCATTTCTCCTTTTAAAACCATAGATATTCTTTAAATTGGTAAAGCGTTCTACACGATATTGTCGACAAACCAATTTGAATCAGTCAAAACCATAACTAGAATGACTTAAGTCGACATGAGAGGATGAGAGGAAAACAATCGTACAACCCTTTGATTGTACATCACATACAATTTACATTATAACCCCAAATAATAGTTTCCAAGACAAATTGGGTTTGAAACCCCAGTGTGAACATGGTGAGAATCAAACCCACATCAACTTCAAGTTGACATAATTCACTCATGGGTAAACAAAAATTGAGCCATGGTTCTGTGGTTCGAATCCATCTTCCCACTGTTTGGCTAAAACGACAAAACAAGACTTTGAATATGAGTTTATATTTATTTACTTGCTCGTATAATCTGATGGGAAAAAAACAGTTTGGGATTGAAAAATACGATTAGGTCTCGAGGAATGGCTACAAGCAAAGCCAAAAAATTTCCTTCCCACAAAAAAAAATTCTTCACAAACTTCCCAAAGTGACCAGAAGACAATGTTGGACACACCTACCACACTTAGAGGGGGGGTGAATGAGTGTGGGGATCTTTTTCCCAAAACTTCCCTCTTACAAAAAAACTCCTTAGTTAACATTCAACATTTTCTCATTACTCATTGTTGTCATTTATAATCAGTTATATGTGAATACATATCAGCAACATATATCAACAACATATCATCAACAAATCATCTCCACAAGGAACACAAAGAATAAAAGATGTATGTACAATTTTTCTTTTTATTATGGACTTCAATCTGGGAGTTTTTCAGCAACAACTAAATAGAGTAAAAATCTACAAGAGAACCGGCTCTATATGCAAAACTCATCTTAGATTCTCAGAACCAACTGAGATGAGGCAACAATCCTCAACATATATCAATCTGTCAACATAAACAATCGCATCAACCATGCACCAACCTGTTCCAAACAACCTGTAATCAACATGTACCATAAACACGTGCATCCAACCATGTACCAAGTATATACCAATCATGTGTCAAATAATCATCAACAATGACTCATCAATATGTACCAACATCATCAACTATACAACTCATGTATGTGCCAACTCATCAACTGCTTGTCTCAACCATGACTAGTTTTGGATTAGTCAACA
>ML799276.1:252846-264492 GCA_009831015.1 Picea engelmannii
AACTCATCAACTGCTTGTCTCAACCATGACTAGTTTTCGATTAGTCAACAACCCCAACTTGAAATAATAATAACTTTGTACCCATAATGAATAAAGATATAAAATTGATACAAAATGTTCTTCAGTGTGTTTATGAAATTCCTCCAGGTGTCACTACTTGGAACCTCTCAAAAAAGGAGTTATAGAAAAAATGGCATACCTTGGTGAATTCTGGCTTATTCTAGAGAGAGACCTTGTAGAGCATGCCCCACACAAAATGTTTGTTGAATAGATATGAAACTGTTAAATAGAATACTACATACTGAAATATAACCAACACAATTGGTCTCACTTAATTTGGATCTATTATGAAGAAGTTATGGCATTTTTACCCGAAACACCTGTTTTATACTAGTTTCAAGACTAGCCACAAACCCTATTTTCCACGGAGTGTATCTCCAAAAATAAAACGACCCACAAGATGATTTTTTTACCACATATACTTGGATATATTTACTCAATGGCATACCAATCCCATGGTATGAATCATTATATATGTAAAAGTTATAGCGAAAATGGTGAGATGACCTATAAATAACATACCTTAGAAAGCATCATGAAAAGAATTTATCCTCCCTTCAATTCCGGCCCTCTTTTCTTCACCTTCCTTATGAAATTAGGATTAGATATCCTTGTTTACCTCAGTCACCTATATATATTCAATATTCTCAAGTGTTCCACACCAAAAATTCTCAAGAATCTCTCCATCAATACTCCAAAAGATATTCTCACAAGAAGCTCTCCATTGATCCACAAAAAGGATGATATACAAGAGACCATTGCTATATTATTTATACTTTCATTTTCTAGGTCACTTAACCCATTTTTAGGTCACTTAACCCATTTCTAGGTCACTTAACATATTTTCCTAATTTTAGGGTTAACCACTTTCCATAAATAGAAAGTTATCCAATACTTTATCATTTAAATATTCCTTCTTGATTTTGTCACCTTACTTTATCATTTCTAAATTTTTTCACTTATCTTCATTATTTAATTAATCCACCTTGACTTTGTCACCTTACTTTATCATTTAAATAATGATTCATTTTTTTTAGGTCACTTAACTATAACACACCCACTACGGAATTTGAAATTTTTTGGCCTTTTCCATCTTTTCTCCGATGGAAAGAATTCCTCGAATCCCTACGGGATCTGATACAGACCCTGCCACCCCTTATCCATACTCATATGATCGACGTCTATGACCACAGGTCTTCACCGGAGAGGTGCTCCCGACTTTTGCAATTCGGAAAAATCACGATGCATGTATTCCCTTGTTCATTTCAGGGTTTCATGCATCGGAATTTTGTGTCTAGCGAACACAAGGAAAACTGACCTTTGGAGATCCCGGGTACCGAAACGCCGAAATACCAAAACCATGTGTGCTAGTGCATTTCGAGACTTTTCTTATTGGGATTTTTCAATATGCGAGGACAGGAGGATTTCTCATCCAAGTCTCCCGGAAGCCGAAACTCCGAACATCATAACCTGTTCGCGCTCTATCATATCGGAAATGTCACAAGTCGGGATTTCGAGAGTCGTGAGAACAAAAGACTTGCCTCCAGATATCCCGAGTGTCGAAGCACTGGAACATTAAATTCTAGTCATGCTATGCTCATTTCAGGGTTTCATACTTTGGGATTTTGCGATATGCGAGAATCATGAGGTCTCTCACCTGGGTTTCCCGGGAGCCGAAACTCCGAAACACCGAACTCTGAAATACACTATACTATTTTGGGATTTCACAAGTCAGGATTTTGGGACTGGCAAGTACAAGGGAATACACCCTTGAGTACTCTGATTTCCGAAATGCCAAGATATCGTAACATGTCCGCATATCGTCCTTTCGGGATCACACCCATCGAGATTTAGGGACTGGCGAGTACCAGTCGCCACGTGTATCCTACAACTGAACGGTCCAGGTATCCCCATGGGTCTTGAAATTGACGGTCTCGATTTCTTCGCTACTTACGAAGGTAAAAAGGGGTCGAGGCATTAATGCCTGCGCTCCTTCATTCAATTTAACGGTTGTAACAGGCCTTAGATCCTTTGAAAGAATCTCATTCGTACATTTAGCAAGAGGAATGGTATCCTGGGAACCAAACCATCGAAAGGTCCTTAATTCATCCTCATGCTGCCACTTCGGGATTTCGCGGGTCGGGGTTTCGGGGCTCGTGAGTACAAGAGGAATCGCACCTAGGTACCCCGGGTGTCGAAACTCCGAAATATCGAAGTCTAAGAATACCACTCTCTCTCGTGATGGGTTTTTCAGACTTATGTCATAAAATCCTCTGGCAGATCTTAGGTAAACTTTTAAAGAGGGTGTCCCTATGGAAAGATCTATCCAGGACATTACTTGAGATAAAATAAGTGAATAGATTTCCCGAGAACAGACTCGAATATTGAATTCGTTCAAACGCATGTATATATATATATATATATATATATATATATATATATATATATATATATATATATAAGCCAAATGTGGTCATTCCAACATAAGCATGCAACCACCATTCCGATCAAAATACCGTGCAGACATTTCTACGCAGAAACCATCTATAAGTGTTCAAACCATGAGCATACATTTCAATACATTTAAATTCAAGATACAAGATATAACACTTATCAGAGAAACACCAGGTGATGCAACTGCTGAGAGGGGTGCTCATTTCCACCCAACCATAGGATAAGTGACTCCGAATAGATTTACCACTAGCCACCCCCGAGCTAGACCACGATGCTTGAGACTCTCTGTCTCGTTTATTTAGCGATCGAGAATGAAGGTTACTCTGCTTCTTCTCTGCTATCGTTCACTCTGTATCTTGTTCCATAGTTCTTCTGATCTCTTCCTTTTATCCCTCCCTCATGTCCCTCCCTTTCACACATTTTACCTGCCTTTTCTTTTCAAGCGAGGTTGCGTGTGGCACGAATTTCCCTGTGGTGGTCAGGTCTGAGGCCTCCACAGATGGGCGGTTCACCCCCATCCCTCATTAACTCATGAGGAGCCTCTTCACCTACCAACCTGGTGAGTAATTCATTTCGGGGCCAACAAGCCGCTCTTGGTTCTCCAGGCCAGTGAAGACCAAATACAGTATTGGTTTTGGTGGAAGTTAACGCCACCATTCCAGGTGCCTTCCACCCCCTATCTTTAGCAATCGTGGTCTCTTTTTTTCAGCACATCCCTCTCCCAGCAGTCCTGCAATATATATATATATATATATATATATATATTCATTCAAAATGTTAATTTACATTCGTCAACCTTGTATACTAAGGTCCATTCATAATCACACATTCACATCTTTGAGTTTGCCACAGTTCTTGGCCAGCATAATTATTTTTACAGACTGGGGGAAATAGGGTGTTACAATTCCCTCCCCCTTAAAGGAACATTGTCCTCGATGTTCTATCTATCATCATGTCATGTATGTACAGAGGTAAACAAAATTGGATATGCTTGTTTCATGGCATCCTCCATTTCCCATGTAGCCTCATCTGGGACAAAATGTCTCCACTACACCTTGACCTATGCAATGGTTCAGTTCCGGAGTGGGGTTTCCTTTTTGTCCAGTATGCATTGGGGTTCTGGTAGGAATTCTCCCTCCAGTTCCACCTGGATCACAGACCAATCAATTATATGATTAGAATCATGTACATATTTCTTCAATAATGAAACATGGAAAACATTATGTTCTTTTACTGTGGGAGGAAGTGCTAGCCTATAGGCTACAGGTCCCACTCTATCTAGAACTTCAAAGGGTCCAAAATATTGAGGTGCCAACTTGGCACAAGCTCCCAATTTCAGAGAACTCTTCCTGGGCCTAACTCTGAGATATACATGGTCTCTCGTCTTGAAATCTCTTGAAGTTCTCTTTTGGTCGGCGTAACTTTTTTGTCCATTCTGAGCGACCTTCAGGTTTTGTTTTATCTGAGTCACTTGTTGTTCGATTTCTTTCAACATGTCGGGTCCAAAATAAATTTTGTTTACGGGATTACTCCAACTAACAGGAGTGTTGCACGGTCTATCATAAAGGACTTAAAACAGACTCATCCTTAAGGGTTCTTGGTAGCCGTTGTTGTAAGTGAATTCCACCAGTGGCAGGTAGTATTCCCACTTCTTGGGTTGATGCATTACATGCATTCATAACATGTCTTCTAGTATTTGGTTCACTCTTTCTGTCTGTCCATCGGTTTGAGGGTGATAGGCGGTGCTAAACAACAATTTGGTCTCTAAACCCACCATCAGTGATTTCCAAAAGTTGGAAGTGAACTTTGTGTCTCTGTCAGACACGATCTCTTTTGGCATGCCATGCAGTCTGAATATCTCCTTCATGAATACCTGGGTGATATCTATTGCCTTGCAAGTGGATTTGACGAGGATGAAATGAGCAGACTTACTCAATTTATCCACTACTACCATGATGGCGTCACTCTGTTTGGTCGAGGTTGGTAATCCGGTGATGAAGTCCATGGAGATGGTTTCCCATTTCCATTCTGGGATTGGTAGAGGTTGTAATAATCCCATTGGGTGTCGGTGTTCTACTTTTACTTGTTGGCATTCTATGCATTTGGCTAGGTACTTGACTATGTCTTTCTTCAACCCAAGCCAATAGAATTGTTTCCTGGTGGCCGTGATCATATTCTAGTATCCTGGATGACCAGTATAGGGTCTTTTATGTAGTTCATCCAGTATGAACCTCTTCAAGTCGTCACAATCTGGAATGTACAATCTACTTCGGTAAGTGAGCAGACCTTGTTCCATCATTTGGTAGTCTCCATAATTTGTCCATGTGGGTTCTTGCTGCAGGTACGAGGTCACGATCTAGAAGAATGGATCTGTTCCTTGTACATTTCTAACTCTTTCTTTGACATCCGTCTCGAAGGTACTCACCGCGGCCAAGTGAATTTTTTTCATACTTCGGCTAAGGGCATCGGCCACCCAATTTTCTTTTCCTTTAATATGTTTGATTTCAAAATCAAACTCGCTGAGGAGGGCCATCCACCTAGCTTGTCTGGCATTGAGCTTTGGTTGGTCAAACATATATCGCAATCCACAATGGTCTGTCATAAGTACAAAATTTCTTCCCAAGAGGTAATGCCTCCACATTTTCAAGGCGTGCACTATGGCAGCCAGCTCTAGATCATGGGTCACATAGTTGACTTCGTGCTCATTCAATTTTCGGGATTCATAGCAGACCACACTTCCTCCTTGCATAAGGAATCCTCTGAGCCCTTCCTTACAGGCATCTGTGCACATGAGGAAGTTAGCTTCGGGATCGACAATCTTCAGCACGGGTGCATGGGTCAGTAGACGTTTCAGGGTTTGAAATCTTTCTTCACATTTTTGTGACCACAGGAATTTTTTCCCCTTCTTCTGGAGGGCAATGATTGGACAACCAATCTTGGAGAATCCTTTTATAAATCTCCTATAGTATGCTGCTAATCCCATAAAGGATCTGATATCCGAAATGTCCTTTAGGGCAGGCCATTCCATGATAGACCTGATTTTATCAGGGTCTACTGCTACTCCTTCTTTGGATAGAACATGGCGTAAGTAATGTATTTTCTTCTGGAAGAATTCACATTTGTTGAATTTGGCATAGCGCTGTTGTTCTCTTAGTACTTGCAACACAAGCCTAAGATGCTGTTCATTCTCTTCTCTATTCTTGGAGTAAATTAATATATCGTCAATAAAAACTAGCACACATTTGTCTAGGAATTTGTTGAATACATTGTTCATCAAGCACATAAAAGTGGCAGGGGCATTGGTTAACCCAAATGGCACTACCAAAAACTCATAGTGACCATACCGTGTTCAAAAGACAGTTTTATGGATGTCTTCACTCTTAATTTAGACTTGATGGTATCTCGACCTCAAGTCAATCTTTGAGAAAATAGATGCACCCCCCAATTGATTGAATAGGTCATCGATCCTGGGAAAGGGGTACTTGTTCTTTATGGTTACCTTATTGAGTTGCCTATAATCTATACGCAGTCTAAGGGTACCGTCCTTCTTTTTCACAAACAGGACTGGTGCTCCCCATGGAGCTGGGTTGAATATAGCCCTTATCCATCATTTCTTTTAATTGCAACTTGAGTTCAACTAACTCGGGTGTGCTCGTCTGGTAGGGTTTCCTAGACACCGACACCGCTCTTGGTGAAAGTTATATCGAGAAGTCTATGTTCCTTCTCGGAGGTAGACCCGATACCTCTTACGGAAACACATCTCTGTATTCTCTCAGGATAGGGTGATCACCAGGGCTGGGTTTGTCACCTTTGATTGTTTTCAGAACCTGTATTGCATATAGGGGACATCCTTTTCGGCAATACCTTCTCATTTGTAAAGCTGATATTTGTCTCACTGAGATAGGTTTTCAGATCCCTTGAAGGGTTATCCTTTTTTCTTCTTTACTTACACATTCTAGGGTTTTATGGTAACAGTCCAATATGGATTTATGGGCAGCTAGCCAGTCCATACCAATCAATAGATCATACAATCCCAGGGGTAATATGTTAAGGGTTGCTTGGGTGGATAATTCAACCAACATTAATTGGCAGGTTGGTATGACCTCTGCTACCCTTCTTTTGGTGCCAGTAGCTAGTTGTACTAACCATGGCTTGGTAAGTTTATGTGGCTGTAGTTTACACTTATCAACAGTCTTAGGGGCTATATAACTCAAGTTTGAACCAGGGTCAATTAGAATAGACACTAGATGGTTGGAAATCATACCTTTTATTTCCACCACTGAAGCTTGGTGGTCGGCTTGGTTATTATCCAAGGCTGCATAGATTTGTGGCACACTCCTGGCCACATCATTGACGGTGATAGCTTCCTGGATGTTGTGAATTCTCCAACTATTCTATTGTCAGTGTGGATAGTCTCTCAGTATGTGTTCTTCTCCGCAACCCCAACATTTCAAAGGTTCTCTCTTTGGGTTGTCAACCTTCATTGGTACAAACCCAGAAGTTTTATTTCTGCTCAAGGAGGGAAAAATTCTGCTGGTGTACACTCTGGGCTAGGAAGCTCATCCTTGAGTTCTTCTTATAGTTATTAAATCTTGGGGATTTAATCCCTTTTATCTAAAATCCCAAACTATTCTTCGGTTTCCATCCTTCGCGAGGTTCTATTCGATGCCCAAGCTGTTCATAACAATATCTTTCCTTTCGGATAGTATCTTCTAGGGTCTTTGGTTCGTCAAATTCAATCATGTTTTGATAGTCCTTAGGTAGTCCATTGATGAATCGTTGCACCTTTTCCTTTTTTGATTTTATGTAGGGTACATACCTCAACAACTCGAGGAATCTGTTGACATATTCCTCTATGGTGAGTTGCCCCAACTTGAGTTCATAAAACTCTTTAGTCTTCTCGTCGAAATATTTTTTCGACAATTACTTCTTCCGGAAGTATTTCTCAAATTTCTCCCAAGACAGGTCCTCTTCGCGAATCCCTTTTACATTCTTAAGGTTTTCCCACCAAATGGAAGCCTTTCCATTCAAGTTGAAGGTGGCTACTCGGGCCTTCAAGTTTTCTGAGAAGTCATGGACTCTGAAATACTTCTTTAGTCTGAGCAGCCAGGCCTCTTCTTCTTCTCCTTTCTTTATTTCACCGTCGAAGGAAGGTGGTTTGGCCTTCTTGAACTCTTCGAGGTTATGACTCTTGGAAATTTTCTTCTTCTTTTGTTTTCTTCAGGAATGAGAACTAGTTATGCTGCTAGAAGATCCCTCTGGGTCGCTATCTTCCTTTCCAGAAGAATCGTCTGCCACTTTTCCTTTACCTCTGGGATGGAACTTTTTTCAAGGTGCTCCTCTCAGTGTGGCCACTAATATGACCATGTTTCTATGTCTCAGGTTCATGCTGCATTTGTCTTTGTAAGTAGGATAATCTCTGCAGTTAAACTGCATTAATTTCAATTTGTTTCTCTTGTTCTTTCATCATCCTCTCATTGTCAGCCTTACAGCTTTGTAATTCGACCATGAGGCTCCTCACAGTCTCGGCTAGATATGGAGGGGTCCCTACTTACCTCCTTTCGTCAAAATCTTCGTATCTATTGTGGGATCCTTCCCCCACTTCATGGTGAGTCACCATTTTATACATCTATAATTTCCCGTGGTTGATTGTCCTCTTAGGTGCAAAAGACAAACGCTGGTTGTTAGTCAATATTTATGTTTATTTATAACTAGTACATAATTCATATTTTTCTCATGCACACACACAATAGGGGTTTTCATTCTTAACTTCGACCTTTTTAATTGAGAAGGTTAATACAGGGGTTACTCCTTTTAGGATTGTTTCGAACAGATCTCTTGCACAACTCGTTCATGAGCCCAAGCAGGCCAAGTGTTGTAACCATGCTTTGATACAAATTTGTAACACACCCACTATGGAATTCGAAATTTTTTGGCCTTTTCCATCTTTTCTTCGATGGAAAGAATTCCCCAAATCCCTACGGGACCTGATACAGACCCTGCCACCCCTTATCCATACTCATATGATCGGCGGCTATGACCACAGGTCTTCACCAGAGAGGTGCTCCTGGATTTCGCGATTTGGAAAAATCACGATGCATGTATTCCCTTGTTCATTTCGGGGTTTCATCCATCAGAATTTTGTTTCTAGCGAACAAGAGGAAAACTGACCTTTGGAGATCCCGGGTACCGAAGCACCGAAATACCAAAACCATGTGTGCTAGTCCATTTCGGGACTTCGCCTATCGAGATTTTGCGATATGCGAGGATAGGAGGATTTTTCATCCGGGTCTCCCGGAAGCCGAAACTCCGAAACATCATAACCTGTCCGCGCTCTATCATATCGGGATGTCGCAAGTCGGGATTTCGGGAGTCGTGAGGACAAAATACTTGCCTCCAAATATCTCGGGTGTCAAAACATTGGAACATTAAATTCCAGTCACACTATACTCATTTCAGGGTTTCATACTTTGGGATTTTGCGATATGCGAGAATCATGAGGTCTCGCACCTAGGTTTCCCAGGAGCAGAAACTCTGAAACACCGAACTCTGAAATACACTATACTATTTCGGGATTTTGCAAGTCTGGATTTCGGGATTGGAGAGTACAAGGGAATACACCCTTGAGTACTGCAATTTCCGAAATGTCGAAATATCGTAACATGTCCACGTATCATCCTTCTAGGATCACACCCATCAGGATTTCAGGACTAGCGAGTACAAGGAAGCTCGCACTTAGGTACCCCGAGTGTTGAAACACTGAAAGGTCCTAACCCCTCCACACGCTTTCATTTCGGGTTTTCGTGAATCGGGGTTTCCGGACTTGCAGATACAAGGGAGCTCGCCCTAAGGATATTTCGAATGCTGAAATATCGAAATATCGGGATTTAGCCATATGTTGTTATTTCGGGATTTCGCGTATCGAGATTTCGGGAGTCGCAAGGAAAAGGGTTCTTATCCTCTAATCTCCCTGGTTCCGAAAATCCAAAATGCTTACTAGTCGCCACGTGTATTCTACAGTTGGACGGTCCATGTATCCCCATGGGTCTTGAAATTTACGGTCCCAATTTCTTCGCTACTTACGAAGGTAAAAAGGGGTCGAGGCATTAACACCTGCGCTCCTTCATTCAATTTAACAGTTGTAATAGGCCTTAGATCCTCCGAAATAATCTCATTTGTACATTTAGCAAGAGGAAGGGTATCCTGGGAACTGAACCACCAAAAGGTCCTTAATTCATCCACATGCTATCACTTTGGGATTTCGCGGGTGGGGTTTAGGGTCTCGCAAGTACAAGAGGACTCGTACCTAGGTACCCCGGGTGCCGAAACTATGAAATATCGAAGTCTAAGAATACCACTCTCTCTCATGCTGGGTTTTTCAGACTTATGTCATAAAATCCTCTGGCAGATCCTGGGTAAACTTTTAAAGAGGGTGTCCCTGTGGAAAGATCTATCCAGGACATTACTTGAGATAAAATAAGGGAATAGATTTCCCGAGAACAGACTTGAATACTGAATTTGTTCAAACACATGTATCTATATATATATATATATATATATATAAGCCAAATGTGGTCATTCCAGCATAAGCATGCAACCACCATTCCGATCAAAATAACGTGCAGACATTTCTACGCAGAAACCATTTATAAGTGTTCAAACCATGAGCATACATTTTAAGACATTTAAATTCAATATACAAGATATAAAACTTATCATAAAGACACCAGGTGATGCAACTGCTGAGAGGGGTGCTCATTTCCACCCAACCATAGTCTCAGGGACTCCGAATGGATTTACCACTAGCCACCCCTAAGCTAGACCATGATGCTTGAGACTCTCTGTCTTTGTTATTTAGCAATCGAGAACGAAGGTTACTCTCCTTCTTCTCTTCTATCACTCACTCTGTATCCTATTCCAGAGTTCTTCCGATCTCTTCCTTTTATCCCTTCCTTACGTCCCTCCCTTCCACACCTTTTACCTGCCTTTTATTTTCAAGCGAGGTTGCGTGTGGCATGAATTTCCCTACGGTGGTCAGGTCTGAGGCCTCCACGGATGGTCGGTTCACCCCCATCCCTCATTAACTCATGAGGAGCCTCTTCACCTACCAACCCGACGAGTAATTCATTTCGGGGCCAGCGAGCCACTCTTGGTTCTCCGGGCCAGTGAAGACCAAATACGGTATTGGTTTTGGTGGAAGTTAACGCCACCATTCCAGGTGCCTTCCACCACCTATCTTTAGCCATCGTGGTCTCTTTTTTTTAACACATCCCCCTCCCAACAGTCCTGCAATATATATATATATATATTCAAAATGTTAATTTACATTCATCAACCTTGTATACTAAGGTCCATTTAGAATCACACATTCACATCTTTGAGTTTGCCACAGTTCTTGGCCAACATAATTATTTTTACAGTCTGGGGGAAACAAGGTGTTACATTAACCCATTTCTAGGTCACTTAACCTATTTTCCTTATTTTTAGGGTTAACCACTTTCCATAAATATTCCTTCTTGATTTTTTTACTTCTCTTTATTATTTAAATAATCCACCTTGACTTTGTCACTTTAATTTATCTTTTAAATAATGATTTTTTCTTTTAGGTCACTTTGACTTCTTTGACTTTGGGAGCTTCAAGCCTTCATGTGGGGGTCCTTCATCTTTGTAAGTCCATAACTCTGAAACCATGAGGAGTTATGTGACATTCCACATACCACCATAAATGGAATTTCAAGCACTATCCATCTAGGATAGTTTCACCAACAATTTCCTTGATCTTCATCTCATTATTCCACATACAAGCATGGGTCCTCCAACCATTCTTCTAGGATAACTCAATCCACAAAGTGTCTTCCCATGAGGGCTTTCACCATAAGGGGACCACTTTGGAGTTCATCCATTTGTGCACCTTATCAATCATTATAAGACAATAATGAGAGCATGTATCTTCCAACCATTCTTCTAGGATAACTCAATCCTCAAAGCATCTTCCCGTGAGGGCTTTCACCATAAGGGGACCACTTTGGAGTTCATCCATTTGTACACCTTATCAATCATGATAAGACAATAATGAGTCATCTATACATTTTTCCAACAATGCATCATATACCAATGAAACCACATCGATCC
>ML799276.1:264542-356403 GCA_009831015.1 Picea engelmannii
GATCCATCTTCATCTATGCATTCTCATCAAGAACAATACATATTATATTACATCAATCATCAATCAATCAATCCTTTGACATCAATCAATCACTTGACATCAATCAATCAAACCATTGGCATCAATGACAACATGATCCAACAGACAATACAAAGAGACCCATCACTTTTTAAACAGTGGTAGTGATAATACGAAAGGGCTTCAAAACTTCAAATGTGTGGATACATAGTGAGGGTACAATACAATAATCACAAAAATTGTCTGTTGTTTTTCTTTTACGGAGGAAACCCTCAAAATTAGTCATATAGAATGAGTGAAACTAAACACATTCACCCATATACATTTTCCAATAGCCATACCACCATAATACCACCTTTGATACAGACACCATCCAACCAAATACTTCAATTATAATATAATTCCAAATAATAATTCAAGTTGAAACACTTAAATGCCAACATGAAGAAACCCAAATTTAATGTATCTTACATGGCTAGAATGCTCACAAACAATCCACTGTAAAATTTGGAAAACAAACACATTCTGCACACAAACTCTAAGAGTCAAAAAAATGGTTATGGAGCAGAGCTAAAAATTCATGAATGAAGAGGTAAAATACCATACATGTAATAAGAATGCTAAAAAAATTAACATAGCACAATTATTTTCCGCCAAGGCCGAGCACAATCGAGGTGTTACTAACCAGAGCAACCGAAACAAGCGTGAGGAGAATAGTGAAGGTGGTGGCTTCAAGGTAGGGTAAGAATGATGTGTAGTCAATGCACGTCGCTTCCCCTCTTTTCACATTAAATTCCATCAACCAAAACCAAATATGGATCACACTTAGCCTCCAATACCTTATTCCAAACATATGATATCATCCAACAAAACATATAATTTCCATATTCGAAATCGAATCGGGCCTCCCTCTTGGATTATTTCAACTATTATATGCCCATTTAATACTTATCATGCAAAATAACATTTCCCACATTCCTTTATAGTGGAGTATTACAATTACACATAATAATCAATCATCCATATTTATAACAAATATGTCATAAGTTGCATGTGGTTGGTACTTGGAGTTTGAAAATTATATCAAAATCTAGGTGTAGTAAGAATAAACAAAAATGTTTACTAAAACATTTTCTCCTTTTTAAAATCAAATTGCTAGCACACACAACATCCATTAATTTCACATGGAAACATGTTAGTATTTCCATCCTCATTCTCAAACTATGGAATCTTTCTCGTAAGGTAATCATGAGCGCAATAAGAGGAGAGATTTTTACCATTATTTTTCTAAATGGGTCCCACCTATTTATATATATATTTAATATATTATATATATATATAATATATTATAATATATATATATAAGTAATAATGCATTGCAACCCATTTGCAGGCAAGAATTTTATGTTGCGCTTTTGGGCGTCAAAAAACTGGCAAATCCACAGGGAAATATGTTCTCAACAGATTTAGAACTCAAAATGCTTGGTTCCGTGGAAAAATAGAAGTAGGTGATTGAAATTGCTAGAAAAAAAAAAGAAGTTATGCAACAGGGGGAAAATGATTTTTAAGGGAAATGATGAGAAGGGACTTCGGGGAATAACTTATGGAATATGATATGTATGAGGGGAATTGGTCATGTATGCATAACAATCAATAAGGTTCATAATTGATAACACTCTTAAAATTTCAAGGATAATTATTTTGATATTCTCTTTAATCTCAGGATGGAGGGAAGAAAGGGATAGAAGAAACGGGGAAGAAAACAAATCCAACTTTACTACAACAATATTGAAAGAAAAAAGTTATTCCATCAGTGTCTCAAAAGGAATATATCATAACAGTTGTGTCTATCTTATTTTTATTGATAAACAATACTTACAGAATGACATCATTATGGAAAAATGGATTCAGACTTTATTTCTAATGACCATGCAAAACAAACAATAGAAAATAAAACTCAATAAACCAAAGTGACGGGAAAAACGTAAGACAAAAATATATACAATAGACACATTTACACAAAATTGAGTCGGTGATCAAGCTTGTTCCACATAATGTTTCAAGTGGGAACCATTGGTACTGTAAGAAAACAATCACTCATCCATGTCCTTAAGAAGGTATGAATTTGTGCCAAGGATAGAAGCGATTTTGAAAGGACCAAACCATAAATTTTGATTTTTAGAATGTATCTCTCTCTCATCATGGGATAAGTCCCATAGTAAGACTTTGTCATCAATCTTAAATTCAACATCCTTTGCTCGTTTGTTAAAATACTTCTTCACCATTTGCTTCCTCCTTTTCAAAATTTCCAAGGCAAAATTCCTTTGTTCTTCCAGGGCTAGCAATGTATTTATCCTCTAGGAAACATTAGAAGAATTTAGTTCCTCAGTCTGTAACATCAACCGTAAGGAATAAATATCTAGTTCAATAGGGAGAATAGCCTCTTGGCCATATACGAGATGAAAGGGAGTAAATCTCGTACTTTCTTTAGTGGTTGTATAGTCTGCACAAGAGCATAAGTTAGAAGTATGTTCCACTGGCAAGGTTTGTCTTCTATGATTCTCTTTATAATCCTAACCAGATTCTTGTTATTGGACTTTTCTTGTCCATTTCCCCGAGAGTATTAAGAATATGAAGTGAAATGATTGACACCTAGTTTAGCCATAAATTGGGTCAATTTTGTATAAATGAAGGCTGGACCATTATCCATAATTATTTCTAATGGAAGGCTAAATATGGAAAAGGTATTGGACTCTAGAAAAAAAATTACTTGCTCATCTTGCGCATGTCTAAGAGGGACAAACTCAATCCACTTAGTAAAGTAATCAGTGGTTGCCAAAATAAAGATATGCCCTGCAGAGGATGAAGGATTGATTGGATCAATAAAGTATAGACCCCACTTAGAAAAAGGGAAATCCCGAAGGACAAGTTGTAAAGGCATGGAATAAAGACGTTCTTTACGAGTGAATTTTTGGCATTTATCACATGACCTTGCAAATTTATAGGAATCACGAAAGATCAAAGGCCAATAATAACCATTTCTTATGATCTTAAAAGAAATAGATTTAGCAGAAAAATGTCCACCAATATGAATGACAGATGTTGATGACCCATGGATCTCGTGTAATAATTTGTGTGCTTCCTCATCATTTACACATTGTAGCAGCAAACCATCAGAAAATATTCTAAACAAGGAGTCTCATAAAATGATATACTTAGAACCTTCAAGGAAAATTCTCCTTCTCTGTTGAGGATCCAACTCATTTGGGCACCTTTGATAATGCAAATAATACACCATATTTTTATACCAATGATTCTCAGATATAGAGAGATTTTGATTTTCAATATAAAATAGCGTTGAAACAGGGTTATCTTGATCATCAAGTTTTTCACTTGGTTTAGGATGTTGAGCTAAGTGAAGGGATAAGTCTCATCCCTTTATTTTCTTTGAATTCATAATTATCAAATCAAGCTCCTAAATTTTGGCAAGCCAATGTGCAAGTTTTCCTGAACGGTAAGTTTGTGAAAGTAGAAACTTGACAACAGGAAAATGGAATTTTACCTACGTATGTTTGCCAAAAATAAAATGGTGAAATGTTTCTATAGCTTTGACAAGAGAAAAAACATGTTTCTCAATATATTTGATCTTGTCATCTGATAGAATTTGACTCATGTAAGCTACAGATTTTTCATTGTTTTGGTCATCACATTGTAAGAGGATAACAAAAATTGCTTCCTCAGTGGCATTGGTATATATGATAAAGTCTCTCTCAAACTTCAGTTTCTCCAAAACTATTACAGAAGTAATCACCTTCTTAATCCTAAGGAAAGAATTATCGACATCATTTGTACAAGAAAAAGAACGATATTGCTTTAAAATATTATGGATTGGTTTAACCATGACAACAAAATCAGGAACAAATCTACAAACAAAATCAATAATTCCCATGAAAGCTTGAACTTCTTTCTTGGAGGTGGGGGCAGGGAGGTTTAGAATGGAAGTAATACTCTCGGGATTTATACTTATCCCTAAATCATAAACAATGTGACTGAAAAGATTAGCCTTCGTGACACCCAAAATATATTTGGAAGGATTTAAATAAATGTCAAATTTTCTACAACGCATGAGAACTTTTCTAAGATAACAGAAATGATCCAACTGGTTTTTAGAATAAACAATCAAATCATCAATATAAACTTGGATAATCTTACCGATTAGATCCTCAAACGATATCTACATAGCTCTTTGAAAGGTGGCACATGCATTATATAAGCCAAATGACATACATTCATAATAAAATGTGCCCCAACGTGTGGTAAATGTGGTTTTATATATATCAATCCTTTTTACCTTGATTTGATTATATCCAAAAAAACCGTCAAGTAAGGACATCATTTGAGACACTGTAGTTGGTTGTAAAATCATTTCCATATTAGGAAGCAAAAAATCGTCTTTGACACTTGCTCTATTTAATGCGTGGAACTTGACACATAATCTAATCTAACCTATAGTTTTCTGAATATGGACCATATTTGAAACCCATTCAAAATACTTAACTAGAAATATTATATGAGATTTCAACAATTTTTCCAATTCTTTCCTAATGGTGGCTTCAAGCGCGAGATTATTAGGTATTTGTCTTTTCCTAACTCGTTTCCCCCCTTCATTGATAAGAATGACATGTTTTATGAGATTAGGATCAAAACCAAGAATATTCTCATATGACAAGGAAAAAACATATTGAAACTCACTGCGTAATTCCTTGAATTTCTCTTTCTCTTCATCAGAACATTGGGCACCTAATTTAATGATCTTTGGAGATTCAAATGTCCCAATATTTAAGGAAATGGTATCACCAACTTTCCTTTTCGATTCCTCTTCCTTATGTGTTTCCTTGTTGCCTACATTACTTGATGAAAATGAAATTTCCAGAGTAGTCGAGCCTTTAGGAAATCTGTCATCCTCAACATAGATGATTTCCTTGGGTTTAAAAGGTTAATTTTGTATGAAAGAAAAAATAACTTCGTCACTCAGGAAAACCTGCCATGATTCTACGTTGTCATGGAGGTGAGGATGGTATAGAGATTAGAACGTACAATTAGGTCTTTGAGTTAAAAATTGTTGAGTAGGAGAAGATGCAAAAACAACTAATCTATTAGTCATTGAATTAAGTTCCCTCATAACATGAGTGATGTTAAAAGATAACATATTTGAAATCAACATCCAAACATCTTGGGTATAATGTTTAAGTAACTTATTGTTTGGTACATAAATCTTCCATACAAGATTCACAACAAGTCAGAATCACCAAAGAATGTAAGGTGGACACAACCAAGGTTATATGCATTTTCAATGCCCAACAATAAGGCCTAAAACTCAGCAACATTGTTTGTACAAGCAAATTCCAACCTATAAGAGAAAGGGTGATTTTTTCCTATAGGGGAATATAAAATTATGCCAGATCCATTACCTTCGTTTGAACATGAGCCATTGAAATTAATGTGCCATGTTCCATCATCAAAATCAATTGGTTCAAGTATAGTGTCACCTTCATCAACAAATATAGAGTACACCCTCAAATTTTCTTCGAGATAATTTACATTGGGGAGGGGAATGCTCTCTATATAAGGTGAAATTCTTCCTTCCCTAAGAACTATAATGTTCTTTCCATTTCAGTGGATGGAAAAATGTGTACCATCAAGTGAAAGGTATCCACCAGTTAAGGTTTATCATTCCCTACCCAAAATAATTGAGTATTTACTCACCGACATATCAATTACTTGGATATTGAGATTTGTCCTCATCTCAGGATGTGCACACAAAACTAAGGTTAAATCCTTGATTTCACCTATAGTTGATTGTTGCGGATCATTATAAGAGAGAATGCTTATAGAATTTTCTTTGGTACAAGATAAGTCAAGCTCTTCCATGATAATTTTAGACATCACACTTGGATCAAACCCGCCATCAATTAGACAACAATGAGCTATTTTATCCATGACTTTTACTAAGATATAGAAAGGGGTTTTTTTTACAGGGTTCCTAAAGTTATTTACAACTATTCTATTCAGAGTTGAATCTTCTTCCTTTGACTCTTCAAATAGATTGGTTATGGTAGGAATCTTACCTTCCATAAATTCCTTAATATGCTTCTATTTTTTTGGGACAAAAACCATGTCCAAAAGGGTAGCATCAACTTTGATATTAGCCAATTGATTAAGGATATTGTACTTAGAAGAGGGAAGAGGAGAAGATACTCCTTGATTACTTGAAGTTATGATAGATTGTGTGTTGGCACTTTGAGAATATGACCTTGGGGCAGAAGAAGTGCAGGGAAGATCAAATTTTCTCTTGGTAGTGTAAGATTTATTCCTGGTATTGACTACCATAACATCCAGTGGTTCAGCCCAATCTAAAACAACGATCGTGGTATCAGGCCTTTTTCCAAATATCTTATCTCTAGCATTTATTTTAACTTCGCAGGTATTCTCATCATTATTTTCTTCATAGAATTTACACCAAATGCGATTCATTATGGACTTTGGTTGAAAAGTGCTTTCATTAGTATTTTTAAAAGGTGTTAGGGAAGAAGAAGAATCCCTGGGAGAATAGGAAGAAGAAATTCATTTTCGTTCATAGGCTATCATGAAGTTATTCATAGCTTGCATGAGTTGTAGAATGGCATACATTTTTGTTTTCTTCACCAAGTCTCCCTTATCAAAACCCATTCTTTCACATTGCTCTTCATATTCTAGACAAGCCTGAAGGGTGGAACCGAGATTGTTGATAGAATTTTCTTCAATTCTATGACGATAAGGAGAAGGTAAGGTATTATAATAATGCATGAAAGCAACTTGATTTTGAGGATGGATTAGTTCAAGGATTTGATTATATAGCTTGGTGAAATGAATGTTAAAATGTTTAATGGTTTCACCATCCTTATAGGAAATATTTTTTTATTCCCTTAACTTATCAGTTGGACTTGTGGGATTTCTATAAGTGGATTTGAACCGATAAAATATTTATTCCCAAGTTGAAAGGATTTTGGGCGAGAGGTCAAAAAAATATGTTGCAACTTTCCCTTCAAGAGAATTGACAAATAGACACATGCAAGTGTCGTTATCATTAGCCCCTATGTTATGAAAAGAATTAGAAAATGCTACCAGGTGTTCATTTTTGGTAACGGTACCATTTCCTGAGAACCTATGTAAATGATATTTGAATTTTGGTAATGGTTGGGTGGTTGGTGCGATATTCAAAGGAGAAGACACGTGCCAGGGGGTGTTTGTAGCATCTTCCTCAAATTGAAAAAGTCCATATTTCTTAATTACCTTAGTAGGATTGGTAGTAGATTGAATAGGGACTTGATGACTATAGATACTACCAATCATGGATGAAGTAGAGGATTGTGAGGAGGAGGAAACTTTGGTGCCACTACCACTACTCGAATATGTCATGTTAAAGGTGATAGGTATGGGTGATGAATATGAACTAACACAATCATATAGGATTATCCTCAGAGCCTCAGAGCACTTTGTTGTGTTGATAAGATATATTTTCTCCTTCCTATTTCAGAAATAAAGGTAACTTCAAGGGACAATCCTCTTCTTCTTCTAGAAATACGATAATTAAAGAACATGAAATAAAATATTAAATAATTAAGAGGAAAGGTTACTGCTTATTTATAGGATACCTTTTCCTGGATTCCCAACGTTCACAAATATTTATTTCCAATTACTTCCCAAGAGCATTCAAGTTCAGCACGAGTACTAGCAGTTTCTAAAATAGTGTTGAATAAATTCAAGGTAATGTTGGTCTGGTCATCAAGACTGTTTCTAATATTAGGTTGTCTCACAACAGGTACTGTCATGGAAAAATCAGTCAAAGAGTAATTGGATAAAACAGGAAAATAAAATACAATTGTGATACAATCAACCAGAGAGATATGGAAATATATCCCCAGTATGGTCACCAAATAAATGTTCAGAAAAAGGTATGAATAACCTTACTCATACAATTTTTTATCTTGCTAGGCTAGGGAAATATAGGTGGGAATGTTACCCGAATTTTATATCCTTAAATTCAAAACAATCACTTAATCCACATATAATATGTATGAGGGATCAAGGCTGATTTTATATATTATATACAACTGTGCGAAAGAATGAAAGAAGAAATATACATAAGTGTGTACATGGATAAGAGACAAGGATAAAAGTAAAATTTGAACAATATCATTAAGATACACATGTGAGACCGAAATCAGAAATATGATTTTTTTATTAACTTCATTCTGAGATACAAAGAAGAATTATCTTTACAAACCCCTGCGAGGGTGGGGACCAAAGTCAGATTTAGAAGTCTTTGATGGGAACCATACAAAAATACTCTGAAAACAAAATAAAATGGAAGCTAAATATCTGGATCAGCTTGCCATAAAAACATTGTCACTTGACTTTGCAAAATATTCTTTGTCAATCATGAAATCTAATTCATAAAAAAACAAGAACACACAAACTGCCAAAGATAGATCATACACCTTTAGAAGAAAGATGCTAAAAGATATGATTCAGTTTTGAATCCTACTGCCTTCAATAAGACCATGGTGTCATCAAGACATTTTATCTTTCTAGTAAACTCATAATGAATGAAAAAAATAAGTATCTCACAAGTACAGAGAAAACCTTATATCAGAAATTCCCCTTTTGTTCTCTCTCTCTTTGTCTCTTCTTTTGATTGAGATTTTATTATTTCCCAATAAGTTATGGTAGTTCAACTACCTTTCTTTTGTTAAGATTAATTATCTTCAATATTTAATGGAGACAAATAAATAATAATACATAAATAAGGGTCTATTTAAATAATAACTAAATAATTGGGACCCCTTGTCACTCCAATTTTCATTTCTTTCATGATCACCAAAATATGAAATATAATACCCAAAAAATTAACTCAAATATTCACCTTCTAACTCCCATCCTCATATAAATAGTCAAATATTTTAGTATCAAAATAAAACATGACTATAGCCAAAAATAGAATCATACCCATGTTGTTCAAAAATTTATGTCTAAATGTGTGTTTGTTGTAAAACATTTTGTCATCATACCAATAAAAAATGTCCTCAAAAGAAAATAACATTAAAATCATTGAAACCCATATTTGTTGTGATAGGAATTTTGCCTCTTTTCACTACTGTCTTCTTTTGATCCCTTTTCTAATTTGTCTTGTGCAACAACCTTCAATTGATTGGAACCTTGTGGGTGTATTTCACTGATGACATGGGAGAAACTATGTTTGAGGTGGATATGAGAGGACGTTGATTTAGAGGAGTCTTTGGAAGACTTGGAGGGTTTAGCCACTTCTTTTCCTTTATCTAATTTCAGCTCACAAATGGTAGTTTTTAATCTCTTGCTTGCATGAGAGGACTATACTAGTGAGACAACATGATTAGCCTGGGAATTTGGGTTGAATGGAGGTGGAGGAGGGGGGAAAATAAACGATATTGTAGGAAAACCATTATGATGTGCAATGGGATGATGAACAATCTCTTTCCAACCATCATTTGTAGGTGGTTCTGGATGGATAGAAACATGAGGGGGAACACAAATACCAAAGAAATTTTGGTGTGGCTGGAAAGGAGGCCTCTCTGGTCTAGGTTGCAAAATTCCTTGGCTAACTAGATTAAATATCCCAGCATGGAAAATTTTATTTAGTTCTCGCGGATCAACGTCAAAATGTATTAAAAATTGATGCATACCCCCCTTCTCTCCTAAGGGCTGCGTGACCTCCCGTTCTAGGATCGATCAAGAAATTGAGTCTAATTGACTCTCCAGGCCTCTGCTAGACCCCAAACCCACTTACACAGATCCTTTCTCCAAAGACACGTTTCGTATGAGACCCGCAGGCCCTCTCATGAGCATTGTTCAAACCTCAACGCCAAACGGGCACTAACTCTTATCTAGCTAAGCCCTTGTATAACAGTTCTTGTACTTGGTTCTATACCTCCTCATTCTCTCGAGGTGTCAGTCTATATGCCACTTTGTTTGGCAGACTTTCTCCTAGTATCAAGTCAATATGATGACTGATACTTCTGATGGGTGGCAATGAGCTAGGTAGCTCATCCACCACTATGTCAGAAAAATTATCCAACATTTCTTGAACTTCTTCAGGAAAATCATCCATTGAAGTACTTGTAAGGATAACTCTGGGTTTCCTCACCACAACAAACTGAATCTCTTGTTATTTCTTGACTTCTTTCACTTTATTCTCCTCTATGCTTGTGTTGGCTTCCTCCTTCACTTTATTCTCCTCTATTGGCAACAACATGTGTGTTCTACCATTCTTCTCCAAGGTGTATGTATTATTCCTCCCATCATGAATGACATTCTTGTCAAACTTTCATGGTCTTCCCAACAGAATATGGCATACATCCATGGGAATTACATCACATAGAATTTCATTTCCATATCCTCCTATCTTAAATTCAACCAAGATTTGTTTAGTAACCATTAACTGGTGTCCTTTCTACAACCATGAGACTTTGTATGTCTTCGGATGTGCAGTTGTCTCTAGTTCCAATTTCTCCACCATATCTATGGATACTAAGTTATCAGTGCTCCCACTGTCAATTATCAACTTGCATAATTTGTCTTTAGTCTTGCAAGTTGTCCTGAAGATACTATTCCTTTGCACTATCTTTTCAACCTCTGCCTATGGTTTTAAGAAAACCTTCCTCAACATCAGGGATCTTCCATCCTCTGCTCCTTCTACTTCAACAACTCTTTTTTGTGATTTTGAAATGTGAGCTTCACCTCCTCCTACTTTCTTTTTCTCGGGACATTCCCAAGACATGTGCCATGTATTTCCACAGGCATAACATATTACTTCTCCTCCTCCTCTTCTTCCTCTTCCTCTAGAAGAACTTCTTCCACCACCCTGTCTTCCTCGGGAATTTCCTTCTCTTTCCGAGTGATTATGTGGTTTCTTAGTCTCTTCATTAGACTTATGTGCCTTTTCATGGGTAACTCCCTTGCTTTTGTTTGGGGCTGGGATTTTACCTCTTCCTCGCTGCCTTTGTTTTTTGGCCAACTTCTCGTCTTCTTTCAATGCAAACTGATAAGCATCCTCCATTGTCTTTACTGACATCATGCTGAGCTCATCCTGGATTTCATATCTCAAGCCATTCATATATATGGAAACTTTTTCTTCATATCTCTCTCTTTGTCAAATTTTGATGTTCATCCTATAGTGTACTCCTTAACTGTCATCCCCTTCTGTCTCAGGTTCTGCATCTTCCTGAATAGATTAATCTGATAACCCTTGGGCATGAACTTAGCCTTCATATTGGCTATCATTTTGTCCCAGTTCTTTATCTTCTGCTTGCCTTTGCTTCTCCTTTCATCCTGTAGTTCATCCCACCATAGTTCTTCATGTCCCTTTTCTCTCTTCATCGACATCTTCATAGTCGAAATTTTTGTCCATGGATCTTATCCAATCTAACAGCTCTTCAACATCTAAATTTCCTTCATACATTGGGACCTCTATCTTGGCTCTGCCTCCCAATCTAGAAGATGCTCTCAACAAGCGTTCTTTGACAACCTCCTCTCTTGTAGCTTCTTTGGCTTCTACTTCTTCGCTCTTTGCATCGTTGATGTCTCCATAATCAGGTGCTTGTCTTTGCATTGCCTCCATCACCTCTAATCATGCACAAAGTTCTCGCATATCTCTTTCTACAGCTTGATTGGCTAAAGGTTCTTCCGCTCATCTCCTTGGTGGTATTATTTTGACTGTCTGTCACACACAGAGTACAAATTCGAGTTCTTTTGTCTCCTCTCCTTTTCCTGGTGTCTGCAAGAAAAACTTTAGTGATGATACCACTTGATGCAAACCCCCTTCTCTCCTAAGGGATGTGCGACATCTCGGTCTAGGATCGATCAAGAAACTGAGTCTGATTGATTCTCCGGGTCTCTGCTAGACCCCAAACCCACTTACACAGTTCCTTTCTCCAAATATGTTGGTCGTATGAGACCCGCGAGCCCTCTCCTGAGCGTTGTTCAAACCTCAATGCCAAACGAGCGCTATCTCTTCTTTGGCTAAGCCCTTTCCTTTACGTGAGAATGACTATGACCACTCGCCTAATCAAAAGGTGCGTCATGACTTTGTGTATCGAGTATTCGCATGTCAATCATCCTGACTCCTAAAATGTCAATATTTCAGAGCACCAAATAAACGACCCACAATCCCCGTGACCCAATCGTCCTGATCTCCTTTTCACATGTCGAGACTTCACATTTCGCGAAGTTGGAGGACCTCTCACCTCCCTTCTCCCGATACCCGACCTCCCAATATCTCCCTGGGTAACCAATGGTCTAGATATCTCCTTTATCTGACGACTCAGATCAAATCGTGAACTTGGATTTCACGAGTTCCCAGAACTCCTACTTCTGATTTCCTGAGTTGTGAACTCCCAACAAGACCAGATCTACAGTTCAACTCCCTCCTCTGATCGACGACTTTGATCAAATCATGATTTCATGATTTGTGAGTTCTTATAACTCTGCCTTTGACTTATCTGAGTCACAAGTTAGTGAAACGCTGGTCTCTCACCACATGTCCCCCTTGATGGATGGTTCCGATGATTTCAAAATTTTGTAACCCTGCTCCTCCTGTGTACTTTAAAAGCTTATCGTTAGTTCACTTTACCTTGATTGGCTGGCTACGATGCTTTTGTGCTCAGATTGAACAAATGATATCTTTCCCCCTCTATGATTTCTCTTCATTGTATGGACACTTACTGGACGGTCCAGATATTTCTCCCTGAGCTTGTGCTTTCTTTAGACTTAGAAGATTTTCGAAGGACTCGAAGGCTTCGACCTTTGCCCTTCCAACGAGTTTGTTTCTTGGATCTTGTTAACACTTATGAAAAGTGTTATTCCTCTTGAGCTTGGTCTCGTGAAGACTTAGACTTCCCACACACTCTTTGCATTTCATGGATTTCGATAACACAGATCTGAAGAATTTCTTGAAGAGAAATTCCTCTCGCCCTCTTGGAGTTCTCCTTTTCTGGTTCTTTGACTTCTTGCAAAGTCCCTTCGACACTTAGTCGAATCTTGAATCTGTGCACTCCTTGCACCAGATATTTATGCAAGGTTCAAATTCTTGCAGACCACTGTGCATTCCTTGCACCAACATCTTTGCACTCCTTGCAAAGGGAAAGTTTTGTGCTATCTCTTCTAAGATTCGGAACGGAAATAGATCCCGTTAAAGTACTCCTTGTGTTCTGTGTGCACACCTTGCACCACTCGACAGAAGATAAACAATTGGAACTTATCCTAACTTTCACATTTCCATATATTCATAACGAAATTCATTCATTCATTCATGAAAGAACAATAACATAGAATTGAAAAACCATTTCCACACCATGCATTGGGTCAATTTTCCTCTGTTATATTCATAAGTGAAAAATGGCTACAACTATCATCACAAAAAAAATAGAAAACTAAGAAATCTCCTACTAACTTGCAACTAGCCTCATTTGGGCATACATAACCTCTCTTTATCTCAGAGGGCTCTTAGGGTTCCCCCTAACTACTTGTCTACATCAAAACTTATCCTGATGGCTATCCTAGTCCAGTCGCATTCCAGATCCGAAGTGAAAACTCCCACTTCGCTCACGATTGCTCAAGCATGCTTCAAAATATTTTTTCAGTGCTGAGTTAAGGCATACTTCAAAATATCTACTGTGACTGCCAGCACGAAGATTTCGTACAGGCTCCCAGAATCTGATAGGTCCTGCTCTATGTGCTTTCCAGCGATGCTCCTACATAAAAAATCATGGCCTTTTATGGCTTCTTTGCGAATTATTTCCTCTACCTCTATTTTCACCTTTGCCATTGCTGCCCCTGCTTAAGAAACTCATCTAGAAGAAATACTCCAATTAGAATATGAAAATTTTTAACAATCCATTCTCTAGTACTCTACCTAAATAAAATCAATATGTTGTCTCTATCATTCACAACAGAAGCATATGCAATCCATTCATTGACACAACCCACCACATCCATTAATCAATTGCAATTTGAACAGGGAATGATAGGGTCATTGGGAATATGAGGGGATTTATAATGAATGAAAAATGGTAGCATGGAGGGGAACCAACAAATTAATATTGTTCAAGCAAAATATAGAGCCCTTTTCATCAAAAACAATATCTCCATATCACAATTTCCAAAAATCATCATCCAATCCTATTTAATCCTTTTCCTTTAAAAATGAAATTCAAGATATCATAACAAGGGATGGATTAAATATTATTGGGAAGGTGGTGGGCATATAATGAGAGAAAAATGAGACAATGAACGGGAATATTAACGATTATTGTTTTATTACAAGAAATAACATTCATTGACTTTAAAATCAACATTTCCATTATTCAACAAAAATCATGTAAATATCCACAAAATCATTTGAATATACATTGTTTACCATGCCCATTTATTTCCAACACTCCCACCAAATTATGTTTGTTCCATAAACTTCTTTTTAAACTTCATCACACATAATCCATAACATGGCAACAAATATTTTAACATACAATATCCATGATATGGGAACATTTTCTTTAAACTTCCCAATACCGATCTCCAAGAAAATGACACGGTTATCAAACTATGAAAATTTCATTTCTCCTTTTAAAACCATAGATATTATTTAAATTGGTAAATTATTTTGCATGATATTGTCGACAAAGAAATTTGACTCAGTAAAAACCATAAATTTAATGCCTCACATTGGCATGAGAGGCTGAGAGGAAAACAATCATAAAATCCTTCGACTGTACATCACATACAATTTATATTACAACGCAAAATAACAACTGCCAAAACAAATCGGGTTCAAAACCCCAGTGCGAACATGGTGAGCATCAAACCCACATCAACTTCAAGTCAACATAATTCCGTCATGGGTAAACAAAAAGTGAGCCACGGTTCTGTGGATTGAATCCATCTTCCCATTGTTTGGATAAAATAACTAAAAAAGACTTCAAATATGAGTTTATATTACTAGCGGGAAAAACCCCCCTATGACTACACTAGGGTTTACAATGTAGGAAGATCACATAACTGTCTAAAATTCAACTACTTCTCTAACTACCCCAAACATGCCCAAGACTCATACAAGAAAATTAAAGATGATAAGGATCGGGTAACTATACCTCTACTCCATGTCCGGTGATGATCCTCTCGCGCTTGAAAAATTCATTGACTGCATGCCTCCGCCCAAGGCTAGCCTACTTTCAAAAATAGAAAAAAAGAAAGCTACAAGCATGCAATTCATATACAAACTAGGGTTAGATATTAGACTGTCAGAACATAAACCATTAAAACAATTCAATACACCATGGTTTGGGACAGGAAAAGTACTTATTTTATTAATAACTCAATGATTATATTATTTACAACCAAAGACGGCTACTACTCCATGAACCTGGTCTGGGTTCCTCTTCACCAAGCTCCAAGTGCACCTTTGTATGGCTTCTCCTCTCAAAATTCGGATCTCTTCTTATGAAGTGAATGGGTTCTTATGGAGGAAGAAGGGATAATTGGGGAATGCTGAGGCAATTCTCACAAAAGGGTTGCACTTACTTGGGGCAAGGAGGGGATGTGAAACATGTAGAGTTTCATTGTTCTTGTGTATTATTCGGTTGGGTGACGGGCTATAGGCAATGGATTAGTTGGGAAACTACCCAATAGCCCGTAATCTCAACGAATTCATTGCAACTTTTTATTTTTTGCAACTTTTTCAAGTATACGCGAGTTGTAGTGGTGAAACATGCTTACGTACATGGGTTGTAGTGGAGTAGCAAGCGTATGTATGCGAGAAGTATTGGTGTAGGGCGCATACATCTTTAAAAATAGTTTTTTTAGAAGAGAAACTCAGTGATGGCTTCTAAAAAAATGCAAGAGGTCCAAAGGCCAGGTATGCATGTGTAGAGAAATTTAGGGTTATAATAGATGCCCCCTAATGTGTGAGGTCAGAAGAGAATCATATGGCCGAAATAAATTACAAAATATTCGCCAATGTACGAAACGAATGAGCCCTGGACCAGAGTTCGGGAGGCTCCATCTGCAAAAATCACAATTTTCTCTTCGAGGCGGGTATACCCATGCTCAAGATGAAATAAATCATGGTTTCCAATCAAATTCACTGCATATCCAAGTCATATAATTGTATAAAGTGTAGCCGTGAGCAATACACAATGTATCTACATCTCAAAATCAAAGATATACAAGTATAGTATCCATCTTCAAGAAGCCAATACTGCTCGATGGCTGGAGATGAGGTCTTCATAGCTCGAGAAACAACTTCAAGATATTAAAAACTCGGGGAGGAGTGCAATGTGAGTGTATGAATTCACTACACAGAGGTCTTCGATGACTCGTTGGGAAAAGACAAGAGGATCTCGATGATCATGAAGAGAACTTCATTGATTTTGAACAAGGAGTTGATTGGACTTTTGGGATGGTCTGGTCATGAGGTCAAGAGACAAACTGTAGAAAGGCCGACTCAAGTTGGTTTAAACTTCCCTTGGAAAAAATCACAATAGATGATCAGAATCAAGCAACATGACATTGACATAAGTTCACGATGCAAGAGGCAACACAAGGTCTCCATGTGTTTGGAAGAGTAACCAAACAGAGGAGGACATAACTCTATGTAGCAAGAACAAATTCCTAAGGTCATATCAGATCCCAATTCTTGACAAACAAAAGGAAGGATGTTCTTTGTCCAAGGGTGACTCATCATGCTACCAAAAAATAATATATATTTCCCGTCCCCTCTTTTTTTTTTTGGTCTTTTTCAATATTTTAAAGAGATTTGAAAAATAATAAAAGAATGTTATGTTACAAAGGAGGAATGAGTGTCACAAGAAAGCATACTAGTTCCAAGCACAATGAACACACTAATGCTTGGAGAAAGGAGACATGTGCAGGAAAAGGACACTCGGGGAAAATTCCTCCATGGGTTAAGGTGTTAGGTCATAGAGGCAAAGTGCTACAAGGATTGCGTATAACGAATTCTTCAAAGGTTCGGTTGAGAGAAACATGGAGTTGGAAATAGGCCAAACATGAAAAGATGCAAATGCGATTAACAAGACACAATAAAACCCCCTTCAATGTAATTTTAACGAGCCTAGAGAAGCTAATATCAATAGTTATTTCACGTTTTGAAAGTCTGAAAAAACGTAAAAGAAGACTCCAAGGGGTACCTTTTTCGGAGATAGTCTAGTCAGTTCGAAAAAGGGGTAAACTAGCACCAAAATATGTCTATTCAAAACCATTTTAATGAGTGTGACAAAGACAAGATTACTTAGAAATCTTTTCAATTTTAAGGAGTCTGAAAATATCTTAACTATGGACTCGCATCCTTTTTCTCAGTATAAAATTTATTGAGGAGAACTCTCCCGGCAAGACAAATCTCTCGAGGTATACCTTTTTCCTCCATAATCCACAGGCCGAAAAAATGGGTAAACTCATGCCAATAGATGTTCTTCTGGACCAATTTAATGGGTGTGAAGGAACATGGTCACTCGATGATATTTTCAATTTTAGGGAGTCTGAAAAGAGCTTAACTATGGAATCTGTGGGAGTTCATTTTTTGTAAGTAATCTCCAAGGCCCGAAAAAGGTGATAAACCAAAACCAAGGAGAATGTTCTTTTTTCATAAATTTAGTCCCTCAGGCCTAAAAAAGGGTTAAACTTATACTTGAGAATACTCTTCTAGCGAACCAAAGTTCCTAGAGTATACCTTTGTTCATCAAATTGACCATCTAGACCAAAAATGGGGTAAACTATTGTAAGACATACATGCCTTCAAATTTGAGTTTGGCGAGCGTGAAGGACAACAAGATCACTCGGCAATATTTTCATGTTTAGGGAGTTTGAAAAGGTCTTATAGAAGGCTCCAAGAGGTTACTTTTCTTAGTTAATCCAGACAAGATTGAAAAGCATAAATGTAGTCTCGTTGGATGTTGTTTTCGAATTTCAAAGTGATCTCGAAACACAACAAAGCATGCTCATTTTTGGGAGTCCCGAAGGTGAGGCTAAGAGTTATGGTGCATAAAATGAATTGAGGCTCAATATAATAATCATGACAGGACTAACAAGGAATCCTGAGCCTAAATTCATTATAGACAGCATGGATGTCATAATGCAACAAGGATTTATCTAGGGAATCCATGTAAATGTAGGATCTACCACCTAATCTCGACACTTATAAAGAAACAATGATGGTTCTATGTTGCACTTTGGTGGGATTGATCCTATGGAAAAGAGGAAAATACAACGAGATGCAGAAAGTGGTGGCGAAATCCTAACTTATATGCAAAAGGTTGGAAAAAATGACTTTTACCAAAGGACCTTTAAAAGTGACCCAGCTCCCAAAAATGTTAGCTAGCCAAAAGGAAAAGTGTATCATAACATCCAATAAGAAACTCAAGGATGAAATTAAATCATTTTCGGGCCAGAAAAAATGACAAAGGGGGTCAAAAAAGTGGCAAAAAGGGCCAAAAAAGTCTATAAATAGAAGTTGGCAGCTCATTTTCACCATTGCAATTTGAACATTAACCAGAAGGTAAAAAATAACCCTTTGATAAATAAGTTGATTCCAGGAGCTTCAGAGGACGAAATGAACTTCCTCTTGGACTAAGTAAGTACAAACTCACCCCTCTTGCATTTCCATTCTTCTTTTGTGCATTCTTTTTTGTTTTGGGGGGGTTGCGCTCTCCTAAAATATGGTGGCCTTACATGTACGCGGATTGTCCAAGGACATCCTGTGTATGTCCATGGGCATAAAATAGCTTTCCCACGTACATACATTACTGTGTCCAAAACAACCCGCGTACACCCTCAAAATTATGGAAAAATAAAAAATGCAAGAGCTAACTCCCCTTTGAATTGTCATGGAATAGGATGTATGTCCACTGGAGGGAGAGTGAACACGAGGATATTGATATCTTGGTCGATGAGGACCCTGCTTCCATTTCCGCATTGAAACAATGTGGGTTGTGGAAGTTCTACCGGTGTCCATTTATGAGGGCACAACCTAGGTTACTAAATGCCCTCGTGGATTACTGGCATCTAGACGCAGAGGCATTTAGGATAGAGGGGCAGTCATTGACTCCAATGACTGAGGACATATAGTTCTTGTCTGTCCTCTCGAGGAGAGGGGAACTAGTCAATCTGTGCACTTTTCCCCCTGGGTCCTTCAACATTGCAGACTACATCGGGATGCATTGCGAGGCCGACACTGAGAAAGTAGGTTCTCAAGTGCCCATCAATAAGATCACCAACTTATCACTGAAGGTGATCCTATTACTTATTGTGTGGATCACTGTATTCGCGTCCCTACACCAAGCCTCTCGGGTGCACATGCATTGTGAGATTCAATGCCTAGATGCACGTATTTATGATTAGATCACGACCATGCTCACTTGTATGAAGAGGCAGTTGACAGAGTGTGGAGAGTGTAGAAACAAAAACTTCTGGTTTGTCACCATCCTATGTTCATTCTTCTTCGAAAGGGTGCCCATTCAGAGTCCCAGAGAGACAGTATGGGGGCATGTGGCCTCCTTCCCAGTGGTATGTAGATGGGCAGCATTGCTGCCAGGACAGGGGGGAGGAAGGACCATAGAGGCCTTCGTTGAAATTTTTTTTGACTCATGGGCACGACAGATTCCAGCGATAGAGGACTATCCCTACACTGGGATCAACTTCTCCAGAGATCTGAACATGCTCGTACCTCCCGTAGAGGAGCGAGGAAAGTTAGGTACATGTTTTTTAAAGTTATTTAATTTTTAAATTTCTTTCATATATATCATTTTTATATGCATTAGAGTGTTGACATCTATGTATCTGTTATGTACAGACATGGGACCAGTGCACCCGATAGACTTCGTGAGGACTCGACGACATCCTCGACTAGAGGAAGTACCAGCAGTAGCCGGAGGACCAACAATCGCAGGGGGACCTCCAGCCAGATAGGCTGAGAGAGATTTGAGACAGGTGGAGAGAAACCTCACCATGCTCACTTGTGTCGTTCCCATGGCCAAGATCGAGGATCTCCTGCCATCTATGTAGCCTCATGTAGTTGGGGTGCCACAGACTCGGGTCCAAATTTTCCAACGTTTGGCTAATGCCATCATTCACTATGGCAGTACCAATAGGCCCCAAGCTTAGATAGGTTGGAATTATTATGTGCCAAGGGAAATTTTTGTATATATATATATATATACATCTTTTATGTCTTATGGATCACATTTTTTACAAATGTATGTACATGTGTATGTGTGTGCTTCTTTTTATGTGTGTGCAACATGCCAATCTAATACATGATTAGCTAGAGTATTTGTTATTTGATTTAATCTCCTAGGAACATGGATATACGTAATGTAATCAAAGTAACATTCTAAGAGACTTACCCTAAGGAAACGTCGGTGTAAATTAGGATCATACACGTGGTAAACTCCATTTAAATGGGACACAACCAACTAAGCATCTAAGTAGATCTGGACGTGGGAGATGCCATGTGACAAAGCGTCACGAAGCAACTCTATCATTGCACTGTAATCGATGACATTTTTTGTGGCGTCACCTAGACAGATACCTCCGGAAGATAGAAATTGGCCTTGAGGCAGAAAAATCACCCAAGTTGAGGAAGCAAGCCTCCGAGTGTGTCGGCTAGCGTCGTCTACGAACCCAAAGAACACCTCCGATTCACTTGACATCTGTCACAATAAAAAATATGACACAAATAATGACACGTCCATAAAACAAAAAGATAAAAAACTATATAAGAACTATACATATGTACAAGAAGTCACCCAAGAGACCAACCTAAGAGTAATACTTCTTGAGGTAGAGCCCATTTCTAGGCTCCGCCAAAGAATTTCCCTCAAAGTAAACTAGATGATAAGTGCCCTTATTTAATACCTCTTTCACGATGAAAGGTTTGAACCACATGGGTTTGAACTTGCTTACCCCTAGGGGATCCTTGTCTTGGTCGTAGACTAGGACAAGATCGCCTTCAGAGAAAATTTGAGGATGAACGGACCGATCATATTGATACTTCGCTCGTTTATTGTGAGCCTCGTTAGCTAAGGTTGCATCACGACATTGCTCATCGATATGCTCGAGATATAATAGACGTTCCTCAAGTGGTGAAGTGTCTGGCAGTAATTCTACTACCAAATTTAAAGATGAGATCTGGCACTCAATAGGAAAGACTGCTTACAGCTCGTAAGCGAGTTGAAAAGGTGAGAAATCGGTGGTAGTCTTTACAGACGTTTTGTAGGCCCATAATTCCGAGTACAACATTAAATGCCAATTTGACCTAGAAAAGTTGATCGTTCGCTGAAGATAGTCTTGAGGGACTTATTCACAGCTTCTATCTGACCATTTTCTTGTGGGTAGTAGGGTGATGAATTTTCTTACCTCAACCCAAGCTTTGATGTTAAGTCAGACATCATTTTATTCTGAAAGTGACTTCCATGTTCAGTGAAAATATCCTTCAGGATGTCGAACCTTGCTACTATCTGGTTAAAAATGAAGAGAGTCGATGTTTCGCCATCATTGTTGAACATTGGAATAGCCTTGACCCACTTTGTGAAGTAATCTACATCTACGATGATATAACGATGCCCCATGGTTGAAGCCGAGTGACATGTAGTAAAATCAATCCCCCACTTAGTGAAAAGACCAAAAACGATGATGGGAAACATGGGAGCAGGATGTGCCCTCATCTTATGAGAGAATATCTGACACGGGTGGCACTTCTTGACTGACTCAATGCAATCCTTGATTAACGTAGGCCAAAATTAACCAGCTCATAGAATATTTTGGGTTGTTTCCAACCCATACAACTGACCACCACATACTCCAGTGTGGAAGTTGTTAAGAACGAGTTCTTATTTCTAGTGTATAAGGCATCGATGAAGAATGCAACCTACACCTCAATGATAAAAAGTGTCATCGACTATGAGATAGTTTCATGTCTGATGGAGAAGTCATCGACGCTTGTCAAGAGAAGCAAAAGTAGGGCACTTCAAAGTCTAGAGATAGACTAGTATATCTCCATACCAGGGGTCTGAAGATGCAATAAAAAAAATATATCTTTTAATGGGCGATTCTTCGAGCCTATCATCACTTGATTCGACCGAAAGTTTTGAAATAAGTTCCGCAAAGACCAACGACTTTTTGGATTTCAAGAAAACAAAATCCAAGTCAAATTCCTGGAGGATTAAAACCCATCTACAGATATTTCTTCCAATGACCCATCATGTCAACACATATTGAAATGGATTCACAACGACAATTACGGTGGTCTTGTGAAGAAGAATATAATGACAGAACTGTTGGAAAACATGCACTTCTTCCAATGCAAGTTTCTCAACATGGGATTAGTTTAGTTCTGGCCCAAATAGGCCTCAGATTAGGTAATAAATCACATGTTCTTCGAGCAAATTGTCCTCTTGAACCAAGACCATGTCGATGGTCAACTCTACAACGACCAAGTACAACAAGAAATATCTGTTATAATCGGGAGGTCGGAGCAGAGGGGTAGACGTAAGGGCGTGTTTCATTGCTTCAAAAGAGTGTTGAGCCACTTCGTCCCAGCCGAAAGGACTCCCTTTTTCAATAAACACATGAACTCTTTAGTGATGTCGACGTAGTTTGTGACAAAACGCCAAAGAAAGTTTGCTTTCCTCTATAATCTTTGAAGCTGGGGTATTTTGAACGGGGGATGCAACTGAAATATTGCCTCAACCTTAAGAGGATTGACCATGGTCCTTGTTGTCGAAACTATGAAACCTAAGAGACAACCCGATGTCACGCATAAACTGCACTTGTTAGGATTCAAGCGAATCCGATAGTAGCGACATCGTTCAAAGATAAGTCAAAGGTGTGTGGGATGATTAGATCTCTTGTGAGAGTGTGATGATAGATCATCAAGATAATCCTCGACTATATGTCTAAGGTCATGGAAATCAAAAGACATGGTCCGATGAAAAGTGGATCCAACATTATTCAATCCAAAAGGCATCTTACAATAATAAAATGTGCCCTAAGGATAGATAAAAGTTGTTTTATGCTAGTCTTCAGGTTTGATCTGAATCTGGTTATAACCCAAAAAACCATCCATGAATGAAAAGACCTCACAATATTCACATTCATCGACGATCTGATCAATGAATGGGGTGGGAAAAGTATCTTTCAGACAAGCCTTGTTCAAGTCACGGAAGTCCATGCACACATAAATTGTACCTTGTTTTTTGTTAACCAGAATGGTATTTGACACCCATTGCGTCAACTCTACGGGGTAGATGAAACTGACTTTAAGCAATTTCTCCACTTCACCCTTAATAGTTGCTGCTTTCCAAGGATTCACCGGACGAAGCTTTTTTCAGACCGAATTGGCATCAGGATAAGTTGTTATCTCATGTTAGATGATTATTGGATCAATGCCTAGCATTTACTCATAATACTAGGAAAAAATGTCATGGAATTCCTTAAATAAGTCCATATAAATTTGAATCTCTTCGGGGGAGTAGTCTGCTCCGATGAAAACATTCTCCACGACGCCAGGGGTTTTGGAGATATCTATAGGGATCATTTCAATGATATTCACCATATTACCCTCTACATAAAATGCATGCGTAGCCATAAGATTAATAGGACAGTACCTATATACAGTCATATTCAACACAAATTCACTTACCTCTATTCTTCTTAACTCTAGGAGGAAGTATGATCTATGATGGAGATCATCCCAGAGTCTATCCGAACCAATCAATGCCTCAAGAATCGCCTCATCTGAGGGTAAGACCAAGTCTAAAGAATTTGTAGTGGCAAGGGAACCTTGAGCCCAAATAAGCTCGAGAATTAGATCTAACTCCTGTGCGAGAATCAGATCGGGGTCGGTCGAAGCTTTTTGGACAATGTTTTATGCAAATTCTATCGCGGACAAGGGCATGGCCACACCGGGATGCCCTGTCCCTTCCATTGAGGCCGATGGGGAACGAAGAGTCCACAGATCATGAAAGTAAGTCATTCGGAACGATGAGCCTTGAAATATTTCATCCCTAGGATGGTCAGGGTCAGTCAATATGAACTTGACATCACCGGAAGGAGGCGGGTAATCGAAAGTACCCATCAATGATGGACACAAAATAACCCCTATGTTGATGGTTCTGGGATGAGGTTTATCAATCATCGGGACCGTGGATGCCCCCGATGAAGGGTCGGGATGGGAGGAAAACTGGTCAATGGTCATGATTTGGCCCTCGTGTGGAAACAACAAGACCCGAAAAACTGTGGCAACCACTGCATGCATTGCATAGGTACAACCCCTTACTAACAAAACACTGTAGTCTAGAGGCACATCGACCACTTCAACTTTGGCACAGACGGTCTTCCCTCCTAAATGCACTGAAAAAGAAGGGATGATTCCATTTCATCTAAAAGAATGATCGTTGAAATTAGTAAGCAAAGTAGGCGACAAAGAAAAAATGGGCTAGCCAATGGCCTTCCAACACGCCAATGACATCATGCAAGTCAAGGTGCCCTCGTCAACCACTGTGCGAAAGATATTTTGAGTAAAATATTTCATGGTATGACCCAATACTATCTGAAACACAACGTGGTAAGGGAGACGAGGTTTCAAGTTGGTTGGATCAAGAACAATTTCTCTTGTATTACAAGTCTCTACAAATCCTAAGGCAGATAACATGGCCTTTCTCTACAAAGGGTAGCTCTAGAGGATCTCCAAAGAAAACATTGTGCAAGGGCTTTGTGCCAAATATTCCACCACAAAATAGTTTTGGGCAACACTTGCGTTTAGATTGCGAGAATCTTTCTTGAACACCCCTTTCGGGATGCGTGTCATTTTTTCGCCCATCATCTTCTCAATCTAGAGAGGAAATGGTGGGTCTGTGGCTTTTTTACCCTTCTCCAAAGATTCTGACATCCCATAATCATGTTACTTGGTCAATATATAAGCATCACCTTTCATCATGTAAACATTTGTGGTTGAGGTATTACTAGAAGACGTGTAGGTCCCTGACTACCCCATCCACGCTCAAAGAAGCAGAGGCTTGAGCCATGTTTTTCCCATGTGGAAATGGGTTCATCAACACTGCATGTTGTTTCTATGCCAATAGATTTTGGGCCTCTGCAAGTCGAGGGCACATGTGAGTCAGGTTATCTTCCATGCAAAGGTTACATAGATACTTTGAATTTCTCTTCTCTGTGTTTCCCCTGCCATCATTGTTATTAGGCTTGTTATCCCCTTTGCCCTTCTTGTTTCATTGTTTTTTATTTCCTTCAGGTTGTTGGTTGGACTTCGGGTTTGTCGATTGCACATTGTGTATGTCCGACATTTGGGTAGGGGAATAACCAAAATGGAGGTCTGGTTGGTCGTTGTCTACTGTATCGACAATTGTTGCAATCGATTTGACAACAGATCAGTGGAATTTCCTTGTGATGAACCAACTATACGATCGACATGTGGTCCAGACTTTTGTCTGTCCTTGTCAAGGGTGGACCATGGCACATCTGGAAAAATATCATAGAGTAATATAGAGTGAGACTAAATCAATTCGAGTTGTTGTGCTCTCATTATTTCCTCCTCTGATAACACTCCTGAAGTTGCAACATCCTTGGATAAAACTGGCACCAAGGACTTCAGGAACCACTCCAACAAGAAAATCGATAGGACTTGTACCTTAATCAAGATATTTCGATGCTTCCATTCTCAAATCTGATCTGAGATATGATCGGCCTTCGTCTGCTCAAAGTTTTCAAGCATCGTCAAGTTTCTAAAGTAATAATATCTTGAGCGACCGAGCTCGATGTACCATTTCGTGACACCTTCGATAAGAGTGTGTTGAAATAGGTGCAATTGTACGGAGCCATCTCACAGTGAGTTTGACGAGAACCATAGGTGGAAAGTTGTCACATGATCACCTGGGTCTTCAATAGGCTTGCCTTTGAATTTCATAATATCTGAGGGAAACTTAGTCAGCATGGGGGGGCAATGCGGATCATGAAAAATTGGGTCGTTAAGAAACCTTGACAAGTCTGGAAGATGTAACGTTTCCAGAAACGGTAGTTTGGTTTGGGTACTATGTACATGAAAAAGAGGGCCTAGAGTTTGAATGGCACCAGGTTGCCAGGAAAATTTGGGTTGCTGGCCAGGGTTCTAGTAGACACCGTGGCCTTGAGCAACATGCAAAAAATGCATTTGTTGGGATATCATCGGCTAATTCCCATAATTGGACGACATGGGTTGGGCGGGGATTTCTCCCGGCGTTGTGTTCCAAATATTTTGGAAGGGAATTCTACCAACCGATCTGACGGGCATAGGTACTGAGCCTTTCCATAGGTTCCATTTACCATGGAAGGGGTTTCCCCTGATCGAAATTCCTTGCGAGGGAATAGATCCCTGCCAAGGATTCCAAAGTCCTTGTGAGGGGAAAACTCTTGTACCTTCCCCCTATGTAGGAATAGTAACCTGCACAGGATTATGTTGTCCAAAACCAGGGTTTCCCCCGGCTGATACAACAGTCGAAGAAAAAACGTTATTACCAAATGCATCGAACAAAGAGAATGGCATGGATCCCACTGGCATAGTGTAAGACGAAGGTCCTAAACTGCTTGCTCCAAACAAGATGTAGTTAGCATTCGGCCCGATGGGTTGTTGGAAAGCACCACCGAGTGAAGGGGATGGAGGAGGTATATGAACCCCACCGTAAAGGATAGCATTATAGGAGGCTAAGGTGACCCAAATAGATCCTTTCACGGGAGAGTTGGAGGTCCCTAGAGTAGGAAAGGATGAATTTGAAATCAAATTCGGGCATCCCATATGAAAATGGAGGGCCCGTCTCACTCTGCATAAACGAAGTAGTGGTCGCTTCCAATGAAGGTATCAGGACACTTACTGAGGTAGAGGGGATCGAGACCACTGTGGTCTGAACTGATGAAGGTGGGTTAGGAGGAGAGATACCCCCTGTAGTAGTAGTCGAAGAGGGAGTGTGAGGACTCCCTTACGAAGTAGCAGCATTTGCTTCCATAGTTTCTTGTAAAACTATCTGACACTCGTAAGGTGTCACCCTCAGAGGGACAACTTGTACCAAAATTAGTGTCGACAAGTTAGTGATTAGAGGGTTGGTTGGCCTGAGAGCTTCCACTCCAAGGTCATAAACAGTAGGTTCTTCCAGATTCGAGTAATCACCTCTCAAAGCAGGCTCAAGCATAGTTTCCTACGGCCTAGTTGCTTCGAATGACCCTTGTTGTTCAAGTCTTCATCGTAATAGTGGCGGTGGTGGCTCCAATGTAACCAACGAAAGGACCTAAAGCCTTCATGACCGATGGAGCTCTTGATATTCCACTTTGTGAAATGACATATTAACTCTTTAACTAGCGTTTAAAACCAAGCACACACTAGAAAAAATATTATAAGATAAACCAAGCAAACCACTATTTAGTTGGTAGAATAGTTACGCCAACCAACACTAGAGAAACTTACTGATGTAAGTGCAACTTGAACACGGAAGCACCCTCTGGTTATACTCTGCAAATTGTGACCCAACATCTGACCTAGGTACTACGGTATACCCCCACATTCACCTATGTAAGTACCTAGAATACAGGAAACTAAGTTTCCATCTCGCAAATAGTCACTAGGCGGGTACAGTCGAAAGTCAGGTGGACCACAATGAGTAGGATAACAAGTCTGAAACCTACCAAGGGTATTGAAAGAAAGTGGTCTAGAAGAAAATTGAGGATCTCAAATGGATTTGAGGTCCACAAAGCTCTATAGGTCAATGCGAGCGATAGTATCCCATGACAGATCCTCAATATGTGTTCCCCATTATGTTTAGTTCGGCTTTGGAGGGATTATCTCCGCTGCCTTTCCTCACACGACCTCATGTTTAGCCCGTGTGTTAGAGAGGGGTCCTGGATAAATTTTACGTCACTGGAATTTAACACTCCCTAGCTCTGACTCCAATGTTATTTTAAAAACCTTGACGAGTTTTCTCTCCAACCTAATTCAAGGCTCTAACCCTAAACTAGTTGATTGACCCTAAAAACAAAAAAGTATAATTAATTTTAGATTTAGCATTTGTTTTAAATGCCTTTCTTAAATCAAAGGATATGGTAGTGAAACTAGTAGTCTTTATGAGAGATGAAAAGAGAAGAAAAAAAATGAAAAACTTTTAAAGCAAAATTACTTCTAGTTAAAAGCAAAAATTTACAACTAACTCTTTGTAACCAACTTTTTCATATCTAACTTTTTTTCAAGATCTTTAAAAAGAAGACCTAAAACAAAATTTCGCTCGACTACGAGCTACTTAAGTTCTAATAAATCAATAAAGAACTTAAAAAATGAACTATTTTTCCTATCAAGTAAAATAACTAACTCCAACTACTTTACCAAACTAAGAATGAAAAATCTTTTCTTTTTTGAAAATGCTTCAAACAAGAAAAACTTGAAATAAATCTTTTTTCTCTTTTTTCAAAGAAAATGAAAGGGGAAAAAAGAACTACAAGAGAAGACTGAAACAGACATTTGGCCCACTGTGGATCATAGGGAATCACTAAAGACACCAAACTGGACGATAAAATATTCAAAGACTCACTTGAAACCCTTTAAGAAGTAAACACAAGAAACTTAAAAAAGACAAGCAAATTGAAATCTAACCCAAGCTATGACTGTAAAATAGAGATACTGAACTCTTTCAAGAAACCCTGAGAAGTATAAACCTCAATTAGGAAAGAGGTTGGCTACCTCTTTTTCAAAAAACAAATCTTGAACTAGGTACACTAATATTGTTTCAACAACTTGCATATGTACGTGGGTTGTTTACTAGACAGGGCATGTATGTACGTGGTCTCACCCACTGTAGGGCACGTACACCTTTGTATTTCCTCAAAAAATAAATAAATAAAACAAACTTATAGGGCAGGGAGAACGGGTATGGCACCAAAAGGTGACCAGAATCCCTTAAAAGACTCATAAGACTCAAGAGAAAATCGAAATGTAGAAAAACCAATCAAATACCCAAAAAATCCCCTAAAACCCTAGAGGCCTCCCTAGTATGGTCACCAGTTCTACTAGCGGGAAAACCCCCCTATGAATACACTAGGGTTTACAATGTAGGCATATCACCTAGCCATCTAAAATTCAACTACTTCTCTAACTACCCCAAACATGCCCAAGACTCATACAAGAAAATAAAAGATGAGAAGGATTGGGTAAATATACCTCTACTATGCGTCCGATGATGATCCTCTCGTGCTTTAAAACTTTGTTGACTGCTCACCTGCTCCCAAGGCTGGCCTACATTCAAAAATAGACAAATAGAAAGTTACAAGCATGAAATTCATATACAAACTAGGGTTAGATGTTAGAATGTCAACACATAAACCATTAAAATCATTCAATACACCATGTTTTGGGACAGGAAAAATACTTCTTTTATTAATACCTCAATGATTATACCTTTTACAACCAAAGTCGGCTACTGCTCGATGAACCTAGTCTAGGCTCCTCTTCACCAAGCTCCAAGTGCACCTCTGTATGGCTTCTCCTCTCAACCTTTAGATCTCTTCTTGGGAAGTGAATGGGTTCTGATGGAGGAAGAAGGGCTAATTGGTGAAGCCGAGGAAATTCTCACAAAAGAGGTGCAATTACTTGGGGCAAGGAGGGGATGTGAAATGAGAAGAGTTTCACTGTTCTTATGTACAGATGTGGAATGAGACCACAACACCTCCTTTTATATGAAAAAATAATGGTTATTCGATTGGATGACGGGATGTAGGCGGTGTATTAGTTGGGAAACTACCCAATAGCCCGTAATCTCAATGAATTCCTTGCAACTTTTTATTTTTTGCAACTTTTGCAAGTATACACAGACTGTAGTGGTGAAACATGCATATGTACGTGGGTTGTAGTGGTGTAGAAAGCATATGTACGTGGGAAGTATTGGTGCAGGGCACGTACATCTTCAAAAAATGGGTTTTTTAGAAGAGAAACTCAGTGATGGCTTGGAAAAAAAAATGCAAGAGGGCCAAAGGCCAGGTATGCATGTGTAGAGAAATTTAGGGTTATAACATATATTTATTTACTTTCCCGCATTATTGGATGGGAAAAACAAGGTATGGGAATGAAAAATTTGCATAGGTCTCTAAGAATGGTTGCAAGCAAAGAAAAAAACATTTCCTTCCCACAAAAAAAACTTCTTCACAAACTTCCCAAAGTGACTGCAAGACAATACACAGGGATCCATCACTTTTTAAACAATGGTAATAATAATAAAAAAGGGTTGAAAAACTTCAAAAGTGTGGATATGTAGTGAGGGTACAATACAATAATCACCAAAATTGTTTGTTGTTTTTCTTTTACATAGGAAACCCTCAAAATTAGTCATACAAAATGAGTGAAACTGAACACATTCACCTACAAAGATTTTCCAATATCCATACCATCATAATACCACCTTTTCTACATGAACCATATTATCAAATACTTCAATTAAGATAGAATTCCGAATAATAATTTCAGTTGAAACACTTAAATTCCAACAGGAAGAAACCCAAATCAAATGTATCTTACACGACCCAAATTCCCACAAACAATCCACTATAAAATTTGGAAAACAAACACATTCTGCATGCAAACTCTAAGAGCCAACAAAACCATTTTTCATGGAGTGGAGCTAACAATTCATGAATGAAGAGGTAAAATACCATACTTGCAAGAATAATTATAAAACAATTAACATAGTGCAATCATTTCCCACCAAGGACAAATCACAATGGAGGCGTTACTAACCAAAGAAACTAAAACAAGCACGAGGAGAATAGTGAAGGTGGTGGCTTCAAGGTAGGGTAAGAATGACATGTAGTAAATGCATGTCGCTTCCCCTCTTTTCACATTAAATGCCATCAATCACAACTAAATAAGGAGCACAATTAGCCTCCAATACCTTATTCCAAACATATGATATCAACCAACAAAACATATCATTTCCATATTCGAAATCGAATCAAGCCTCCCTCTTGGATTATTTCAAATATTATATTCCCATTTAATACTTAGCACACAAAATAACATGTCCCACATTCCTTTCTAGTGGAGTACTACAATTACACATAATAATCAATCATCCATATACATAAAAAATATTCCATAAGTTGCAAGTGGATGGTACTTGGAGTTTGAATAATAAAGCAGGCATGGGAGAGCGCAGAAACAAGATCACTTAGAAATAAGAAGTCTATCCCCAAGCCTATCACACAACAAAAGAACCATGCAAATTTCCTTAATGGAGAGACACATAGGGAAGCTAAAATACTTGCACAGGAGGGACATACCAGAGAGAGATCTCCCAATCACAATAGAGAAAACAAAGTCAAGGCCTCCCAAGAGAACAATTTTACACTAAGGAGGAGCATGAAATAAAATGAAGGCACATAAAGAGGTCCCCCAGTATACAATAAAAAAACATGGTGTGGAATTAGTCATGGAAAAAGTACAGGAACACACCACAGAAGCATACACAGATGCAAAAAAAAGAAGAGAGAAGATAATGCAATAGTTGATAGAGGTCAAGCAGGTCTTGGAGCAGATACGACTTACCCAGGCGCAACACAAAGGGGAAACAAAACAGTAGAAAACAGTGCATCAAACAACACATACCAACACAGAGTGAGGAGGATACAGTGCAGATAACAACAGTGGCAAGTGAAAACTTTAACATTACTAAGGACATGCTTCAAATGGATGAATACATGGTGCAAAAATAGGTCAAGGATGTAGAACAAATGGAATTTTTATTGTCTAAGGTACCAACAAAAGCGTTATATAAGTTACAGATGAGCATTGTTAGAACCGTGATTTTTGTAGTTAGAATCAATCCTAGATTAGTCATAGTCAGTGTGTCAAAGTTTATAAGGTCAGTGACCAAATAAAGAGTGGTTTGAAATTATCGATTAATGGGTCTGACCGTAAGTTGGTTAAAGGGGTGTAAGGTTCTCCACGTTTAAATCGTAAAGGTACACTTCCCTAAGTCTCGAGTCATATCAAAAAAGTGGAAATTATGCACCAAAGTCGATTCAAGTGGTTGGGATAAAGGTCATGTCGAAAGATATTATGAGCATCATTCCCTAATCATGAAGTCAAAAAAGTAAACAGTCATGACACTTCTATCATTTGTACTTTGCACACTTCAAAAGTGTACCTGTTGCACGAGTTTCTTGCGTAAATATTCAACCTGCTTTTGAACTTCTCGTCACCATGGATTTACTGTCTTTTTTCATGATTTCATTATGTATCCATTCAAGAATAAATATTGGTCACCCTTCATGCCTCTCCTTCACTTTCAGAGTTTGTGCGTCATCCGTAGTTTTTTTAGCAAGCTCTGGAGCCCTTTGCTGCCATTCATTACGTAAGTCTGTTGTCTTGATTTTGATGCGTCTCATAAATTGTTTTCATCCATTTCTTAAAGTCTTTTGGAGCTCGCTGCAAACTAGATTTTTTGACGAGTTGTTTCTTCTCACAGTTAGCCTTCTTCCTTCTGAATTTCCTGCTGTCATGCCAAGTTTTCCAATGCACCGAAATTTTCCATCACAATTTCCTACCGCACCAAGTCTCCCATTGTTGTTTGCTACCACGTTGAGTTTCCCCACTGCGCCGAATTTTTCTATCGCAATTTATTGTCGCGCCAATTTTTCCCACTGCACCGCAGAGATGATTTTAAGGAGGGAAATTTATTTTAAAATGTATAAACCTTGGAAAATCTAACGAATACTTCATATACCAACTATAAATGTTTTTCAATATTTTTGTAAAAATATTCAAATTTCTAAGGATTTTATATAGATTGTATAAGATTTTGGTGATTTTTAAGGTAAAATAATTTTATCCTATAGAATTTAGGCGAATCATTTTTAGAATGGTGAATCGGGTTTTGGGAAAAACCATGGAAAGTTATCCCATGAGAAAAATTTAGCCCCTAAAATTATCCTTTATGTGCTGAATTCCTCTGTCGCGCTTTATTGTCGTGCCTGAAATTTTTGTTACTGATCTGTTTGCCATGCAAAGGTTCATGTTTCTACCTTTTCTTTCAGTTTCTGCAAAGTTCATCATTCTTATTTCCGCACAAAGAGGGTATTACATTTCATTACTGCGTGCATGAAATTAATATATACCAGCAGAGATGATTTTAAGGATGGGAATTTATTTCAAAATGTCGAAACCTTGGTGAATCTTACTTATCCTTCATATGCCAACTATAAATGTTTGGCAATATTTTTGTAAAAATATTCAAATTTCTAAGGATTTATATAGTTTTTATAAAATTTTGGCGATTTTTAAGGTAAAATAATTTTATCCCATAAAATTTGGGTGAATCAATTTTAAAATATCGAATCTCGTTTTTGGAAAAACCATGGAAAATTAGCCCATGAGAGAAATTTATCCCCTAAAATCATCTATGTATACCAGCATCATGGCAACTTCCCAAAGCAAAAGAAAGAATGCGAGAAGTGGTAGGGCCGTGAGGTTTGAACCTTGGGATTTGGAGTTAATAAATGAAGAACCAATGATCAGGGAATCTTGTAAAAAATCTGGATGTATGCGTTTCTACGAAAGTATTCAAGGATATAATGCGAAACTAGTTGAGCAGTTCGCCCTCAATTTTACTCGGGTCAGCACGACAATTCTAGGAATCAATTTCCAAGTGATGGAGGAAACTTTGTCAGCTACAGCAGAGATCCCTCCATGCAGAGAAATATGGTTTAAAGGTATTCCTTTAGACATTTCATGTTATATGGATTTCATCAAACCCAAATGTTGAAATCAGAAAATTGGAGTTGGCATTCCAAGCAAGTATCTCCTAGAGCCTTTCGAGAAACTTTTGAAGATAATTAGAAAATATTTCACCTGTGAAGGAAGGTTCAATAGGGTGTATCCATACTAGATCAGGTTACTCACACACTTCACATGGAAAAATCCCTTAAACTTACCTTTATTCTTGTGTCGAAGCATGGGAAAGATGGTAGACAGTGTCCAGGTCAAGGTTGATCAGCCAAGGAACAACATATTCCATTTTTCATTAATTAAGATGTTAGTGGTTGACGAATTGAGACATTCGAACAAGGACTGGATTTATTTTTTGATTTTGGCTAACATTCTGAGAGACCCTAAAGTATACATTCTTCTATCTGCAGAGGAATCAACACTTCATAATTTAGAGGTGAGAAAGGAAGATTTTATTGAAAAAAGAAAATGGAAGGAAATAGAAGACTCGTCATTCAATCAGCCAACATCCCAGAAGAAAACCAGTTCAATATTGACTGATGAAATTGAGGAGATCCAAGCTCCCAGTAAAATGCACACTAAGTCCTCTACCAAGATATTTCCCATACACACAGTTCAACTAGAGCTTGTTGAAGGTGAAAACAAGGGAATTGACAAAAGATAGGTGGAATTAGGTGAGGAAAATGCAAATACGTAGGAAATTAAGAAACAACTAAAGCATGAACAACACATTATAGCCCAATTTTATCAAGAAAATAGAGAGTTGAGAAGGAACATGGCAGAAAAAGATTATTAAAACACCAGCTTCGCAGAGTCGAGCAGGTCAGTTATCCCCTATCTCTCCCACAACAAGAGAAAATAATGTAAATTGGCTTAAAAAACAACTCATAGAGGTTGTTGTTTCTAAGATTAAACTTAAGGCTCAAAGCATAATGTGAGGCATCAAGAATTTAAGGAATGTTTTGTTTTAAGAGTTCTTTTTCTTCTATTAGTTGTGTAAGAATTTAAATCCTCAAATGAAATTAATAGCTGAACAGAGTAGAGGTCGTGTTTTGTCATCTAAGTAAATTAATCAAATTGAGTGGTGATGGAGAAAATTACAAAACTATTAAACAAACTAAGGCATCAATGAAAAAAGAATCTTACCTTGTGTATAGTAGAAGAAAGAGTGGAATGAACTCCTGGAAGGATATATGATATAGTGATCCAAGTAGCTTGCAGGTCTTGTTTTTGCTGATAGAAAATACAAAGGAAAAGTTGCTTTCTTATCAAACAACTAAATGAAATATGATTATAGTAGATGTTATACTAAATTGCAATCATTCACTTGTCAAGGAGTAACATAAAGAAAATTGGAAATATGAAATACAAGAAGAGCACATAACTCAAACTGCACAAAATCTGGAATCCATGTCTACACTTGTAATAATACTCACAAAGGATGTTTTTTCTTAGTTACAATATGGCAAGAAGCATCCCTTGTTCATTCTACTAAATATGTATTTATACAAAAAGTTCTCAACCCTAAATTGTTGGAATTATCCTTATTTCTAAAATAGTAAAGGTTACAAAATGTGAAATCTGAAATGCTTCGTCATGCTATATCAACTTGTCCTAGTACTTTAGAAATACTATATTTTCCGAGGCCTAATGACTCTTTGTCAATTGAATGAAAAACTTCTTCACAAGCTTCCTTCACTTCTTTAGCCATTCTCTTACAACATTGTTTCCCAGGTCTTCAATATTATATCGCCTATGATTTGCTCTGAAACATACAACTTGGAAACCATATATACTCCTTCTCTTGCAGATGATACAACTGCTTCTTGGAAATTGGTCCAAGCGGCGATGGCTTCTCTCTCCTTTAAAAAAATGTTATCTAAGGATTGATTTACCACCTGAAAATGTTTTTGGATAGCTCCCACCTTATTGAAAAGGCTTCGCTACACTGATTCCAATTCCTTATGTATATCTAAAGTTTGGGTTTGGAAAGTTGATATATCCACTACTGCTTTTTCAGTTAAGCTTACCTTTGCTTGCAGTTGTCTGACTAATTCATTGCTTTTCTGTGAATTTTTCTACATCTCATCAAGATTGGATTTGAGCTACTAGATTTCCTTGTTGATATCACTCCTGAGATTCTTTTCCATCGTTTTCACTTGATTTTTCAATTGGATTATTAGCATATACTTATGCTTCAACTTCTCTTTCAGGTTGCTCACTGAAAACTGGTTTGTTGTCGCAAAAGCTCCCAGTGAGCCTGCAACCTCTATAGAAAAGTCTTCTTCCTCTAGAGCTTGCCCATCTAATAACATCATGTGCTTATTGACAGTCGCGCCATCCCTTTGGTGTGTTTCTCTTCTTACTACCGCGCTACTTTTCTTACTGAAGAAGAATTTCGAAGGAGGTATCTCTTCTGCTGAAATAGGTGTAAGGTCTCCTATGAATACAACTTTGGCCATCAGATTCCCTCTACTGAACTATAGAGGTGTGACACATTGTATAGGACTACCTATCTCTGTGGATGGTTGCTTCCCGACTGTGTCAGTTGTTGGTTTACCCTATTTCAACTGTGGCTTTTCTTTTGCCTTCTTTATCAAGGCATCAATTTCCTCCAAATTTTATCGGGCATCCTGTCCACTAGAGCTCCCTATTTCTAGCCCTTGGGTGTCCATTTGCTGTGTGACTGGGGGCGTCAAGGTTTCCCCTTCCAATAATTTTGGGTGGCTATTTCTTTGATGTTTCTGGAAGTTATAAAACTCATCCAATTTATCTGGTGCCAGAGCTTGAACTCGGTTCAAGACCTCCTAATAGGACCTTTCTCCTTGGAATATTTTGTCTTGAGGAGAATCTTCATGTTCATATCTTTTCTAGTTGCAAAGGGTCGTGTGATTACCTACTCTCTTCTGCAGATCGTGCATCTTAAATTCGATATTGACCAACTTGATTTCTTCCAAGGCCGCGACTTCTAATTTCGAATGGTTGAAGTCCATAAAAGAAAACATACCAATTTGCATGGGAAAAACGGGCCATACCTTCTTTTGTACTGCTTGCAGCTCCTTGCTAATTCCCCCATGCATAGTTTGACGTGAAACTTTGCGACACACCAATTGATCTGGTAAAAATTGAGGCAGAGCATGTGGAGGCACCGAACAACTGAAAACCCTAATATAGGAGAAATTGTCTTCAACATACTAGTCTGTTATCTTGCCCAGATTTGTCACAATTTTGTTGGAAATCCTAGGAAGTGGTAATCCATATATAGAGGTATGCATCAACACCACCAACCAGTTGCAGATTTCATAGAAAAATTCTTTCTCCTTGTCCTCCCAAAGTATCGAATGATAAATGTGTATGGGTTAGACACTAGTTGGGGTCCAACTCCAGCCCATCAGAGGAAAAGGTGTCATAAAACAGATGACATACATGATATAGGACGACATAAAAAATTGTGTTGGTTTCCCCTTGGCTTTTAGTGATTGATATCTTATAATCTCTTGAACCAAACTGTCTGACAATATCTTGGCCCAATCAAAAGAATATCCCTCTACTACTGTGTGCATAATAGGCACCCAAGGTAAAAAGAAATGGGTTGTGTTTTCCTTCCCATAGAGTCTACACATCATCATTGCTATGTACATTATGTGAGGTTCTAGTGTGGAAACTATGTATATTCCATGGGAATCATCTCTGAACTTATCGGGGGGAGAGTACCAATCCTTAATTAAATCGGGAAGGTTTTTTCCATATTGGGTACATTCCTTCTTTTCAAAGTCTACTAGGAAACTGGAATTGTAAATTAAATTTGGTGTTGTAGACAATTTGTACATCACCTGTAGATGTTCTGGCCGGAAATACCCAACTGCAACCTTTTGTGAATTGAATATGGTCCTGGTCGGGATATCAACATTCTCCAGTGCCCAACTGATGCAGGAGCATCTCCCACATCAAGCGAGCCAGCGCAGAAGAAATCGGACAACTGAACAAGCGCCAGCACAAATTTTGAAATTCCCTTAGATTGTTGCGCCATCTTAAATGAGCCATTAATATGAGACGCACTTGTATTATGTAATCAGACCTTGATCCTTTAGCTCTCATCCTTAGTAGGTAGGAGGCATTTAAAGTAGTTAATGCAGGTAGATAGAATTTAATTCTAGATTAGACTGTTTGAGAGCGCAAGAGGGAAACATGATATAGACACCCTCATTATGCATTGTAACATTATTCTGAGCATTGAGAAGAAGAGCATGCAGAGAGCTGTGTAAGAACACCCATGTACAGACATTTGAGTTAATAGAAAGAGGTTGATTCAAATTCATGGTTTTGTGTTGTTCTCTGTGTATTGATGTTGAATGATATGCTCATGAATGTTTGCTTCCTGTTATATATTTGCTTTATATGTTGTGTATATGATTTCATGTTTGAGTTTGAAGTCTGAGAGGAAGTAGGAATGAGTTTCAATTGTTTCTCTATCTGAGCCAGAGATTCCTGCAAGGAGTGCAGTCGAAGTGTCCGCATGGAGTGCGTTGACAGTGGGTTCAGACAGAGATAGATTTTGTCCTCATTCATTTAGAATTGCAGACAGGCACAGGAGTCGTGCAAGGAGTGCGTAGGCCGAGTGAATTTCAGGGTTGCAAACCTGAGAGAAGTGTTTTAAGACTGCTGCTGCAGGTGTGCGTAGAGTCGAGGAACTTCAACACGTATAGGTGGTTGAAGGTTTACCACAAGGAGTGCATGCAAGAGTTTTCTGAAGGACTTGAAAGTCGTGGAAAAGCTCAGGAAGGGTAAGGCCTTCAAATCCATTTAAGGGAGGCAGAGGGAGCTTGTGTCGTGAAGTGTTTAAATAGGCATCGTAAGTTCGCCCGCAAGGGGACAAGTTGGTGAAAGAACACTTAGTCACTTCACAGGTTTCATCAGGAAGGACGGACGAACGAAATTCTTTGAGGAGATTTCACGAAACTCTGTGAGCCGTTAGATCTCACAAAGGTGCAGGGGAGATACAACAACGTATTCTCGAGAGGTTAAAATCTCAGGAGTGATAGAGCCATTGATCCAAGCCAGCCAGGCCATTGGATCACTCGCGGAATCACCTATCAAGATTTCATGAGGGAAAGAGTCGAAGGTTGGGCCACGGGAATCGTGAAATCGTGAAACGCGATATCCTGACGGCTACGTAAACAATGTGGGGCCACAGGAGTTGGTGACGTGGACAGGTGGCACTTCATATCGGGGTTTCACAGCGAGAAGTCCTGAAACATATGCATGCGGATTGGCGATCTTGTGAACTCCGAAATGCCGATGGAGTGAAGGGACCGTTGAAAAGTCAACCCGCAAGCGCATCGGAAGTTTGGCGTATCAAGGTTCGAGAGTCGGTAAAGCAAGTTGCTTGACATCGCGAGAGGTGAAATCGCGACAGGGAAAAATCCGATAGGAAAAAGTCAGCGTTGACTGGTTGTCAGGTTTCGGGGATTCAAGAATCCGATTCTCGACCACAGACCTCGCGAATTCGTGAAGTCCGATCTCCCGATTGGTAAAGAAGGGGGATCCCTCGAAGATTTATGTGGGTGAAGATTTCCCGATAGGGAAATAGAAGAGCCTTAGTGTTCTTCGAGCCGTGAGAAAGAGAAGATCTTGTGAGCAGACGTGCTTGCGAGCGCATGCTACGTCAGTTTGGTATCAGAGCTTAGAAGAGCTTCGTTGCTTTCTGTAGCAGGGAGAAGGAAGATTCACCATGCCGCCAAGGAGAAGAGATAGACAATCACCCGATCCAGAGGAGGAAAGGGAGACATCCAGAGGAAGGGGTAGACAGGTGCAGAATCTAGAAGTAGAAAGAGATCTGCATAACATATGCGCCAGACTTGTGGACATGGAGATAAGACAAAAACGCACAGTTGATGTAGGAGATATTAGTGAGTCCKAAAGTGAAGATGATGCTAGGCATGGAGATGAAGAAGTCACAGCAGAAGATGCAACCAATGAACGCTTGCTTAAAGTTGTTGCAAGGATGGGTGCAAAGGCGAAGATGGACATTCCARTTTATGAGGGAAATCTAGATGTAGACGAGCTTCTAGAGTGGATTAGAGMTCTAGACACATATTTTGACTATGAAGATGTCGAAGAGGACAAGAAGGTCAAGCATGCCATCACGAGATTAAAAGGACATGCATCCTTGTGGTGGGATGAACTACAAGCGGATAGGCATTGCCAAGGCAARCAAAAGATTAAGAGCTGGGACATGATGATTGCAAAGATGAAGGCAAAATTCATTCCCAGGGATTATCAAATTTCTCTATTCAGGAGAATGCAGAACCTGAGACAGAAGCTGATGTCAGTGAAGGAATATACTGAAGAATTTTACAGGTTGAATATCAGGGCAGGTCATCGTGAAAGAAATGATGAAAAAGTAGCTAGGTATATGAATGGCATGAGATATGAAATTCAGGATGAGATGAATATGTTGACCATCCAAACGGTGGAAGATGCTTATCAGATGGCTCTAAAAGCGGAAGAGAAGCTGAGCCGAAAGTAGAGTCAAAGAAGCCGAGGTAGAAGTCAGCCCAGAGCAAATCAGTTGCCCAGGATAGATATTATAAGCCCAAGGAAGACTAGAAGAAACCTCAGACTCAGACAGAGAGAGGTGGAACCTCACAACGAGGGAAACAATATGCTGAACAGAGAGGGAAACATACTAAGCAAAGAGGAGATTATGCTGACAATAACACTTTTGCTCGTACTAGAGGTAGAGGAAGAGGAAGAGGTGGAGTAATCACATGCTTCACATGTGGGAAGAATGGGCACAAGTCTTATGAGTGTACAGAGAAAAAGAAAGAGATTGTAGAAGCTCACATCACCGAGGTGTAGAGGCGGGATGTTGAAGCAGAAGACGCTGAAGGCAAAATATCGCTGATGATGCGAAAAGTCCTTTTGACATCTGAGAAAGAGGTGGAGAGTTCAGTCCAAAGGACCATACTTTTTAGGACTGCTTGCAAGACCAAGGACAGGGTATGCAAGGTCATTGTGGACAGCGGTAGCATGGACAATCTCGTTTCAACCGAGATGGTAGAGAAGCTGAAGCTGGAGACGACTGAACATCCAAGTCCATATAAAGTTTCGTGGCTACAAAAGGGACATCAGGTAAATGTCACTAAACAATGTTTAGTTGAATTCAAGATAGGAGGATATAATGATAAGATATTATGTGATGTCATTCCTATGGATGTTTGTTATCTATTGCTGGGTAGGCCATGGAAATATGACAGAAATGTGATTCATGATGGGCGAATGAACACATACACCCTGGAGAAGAATGGGAGGACACACATGTTGCTTCCAATTAAGGATAAGGAGGTAAAAATGGAAGTAAGCAACACTGTGCTTCTCATGAGTGGGAAGGAACTCCTTAACGAGGTCAAGAAGAAGGAGGAACCACAATTCATTGTGGTTAGGAAACCGAAAATTGTTATGACTAGCACAAGAGTGGATGATTTACCAGAGGAGGTTCAGGAACTGCTGGAAGAGTTTGTTGACATTGTAGTGGATGAATTACCTCATTCGTTGCCACCGATCAGAAGTGTGAGTCATCATATTGATCTCATACCATGATCCAGTTTTCCAAACAAAGCCACGTACAGATTGACGTCGCAGGAGAATGAATAAGTTAAGAGACAAGTCCAAGATTTGTTGGACAAAGGATTAGTCAGGGAAAGCTTGAGTCGATGTGCTATTCCAACAGTACTCAGTCCGAAGAAAGACGGAGGCTGAAGGATGTGTATTGAATTGAGGGTGATTAACAAGATAACCATCAGGTATAGATTTCCATTGCCGAGGATGGATGATCTGATGGATTGCTTGAGTGGAGAATTTTTTTTTTCAAAGATTGATTTGAAAAGCGGTTATCACCAAATCCGCATGAGAGAAGGTGATGAGTGGAAGACGACATTCAAAACAAATGAAGGTTTGTATGAATGGCTTGTCATGCCGTTTGGCTTAACAAATGCGTCGAGTACCTTCATGAGGTTGATGAACAAAGTCCTAAAGGAGTTCATCGGGAAATTTGTCATTGTATATTTGGATGACATACTGGTTTTCAGTAAAACAGCCACGAAGCATCTGAAGAATTTGGCTACAATGATGCAGAAATTGCAGCAGGAGAAGTTGTTGATAAACATGAAGAAATCCTCATTCATGAAGACAGAGCTTATTTATTTGGGATTTTTTATTTCGGCAAATGAGTTGAGGATGGATACAGATAAGGTGGAAGTGATCAAGAATTGGCCATCATCGAAGAATATCTTTGAGGTGATAATTTTTCATGGATTGGCTAGTTTCTACCGAAAATTCATCAGGAATTTCAGTGGAATTAGCGCAGCAATGATGGACACAGTGAAGAAAAGACATAAGTATTTTCACTGGAATGAAGAGGCTGAGAAAAGTTTCAATCTGTTGAAGAGGAAGATCACGAAACAACCAGTTTTGGTGTTGCCGGATTTCTAGAAGACATTCCAGGTGAAATGCGATGCAAGTGGATTTGCAATCGGGTCAATATTGAGTCAGGAAGACAGGCTGATAGCATATTTCAGTGAGAAGCTGAATGAAGCGAAGTTGAAATATTCCACTTATGATAAGGAATTTTATGCTATCATACAGACACTGAAGAAATGGAGGCATTACTTGATCCCGAAAGATTTTTTTTTGTACAGTGACAATCATGCACTGCAGTTTGTGACTCAACAGGAGAAGTTGAATCAGAAACATGTTAAATGGGTTGAGTATATGCAAAATTTCACTTTTGTGATAAAACATATTTCTGGTACTACTAACAAAGTGGCTTATGCTTTGAGCAGGAAGTGTTTGTTGTTGCAGGAGTTTAGAGTCAAAACATTGGGTTTTGATGATCTCAGGGGCATGTACGTAGATGATCAGGATTTTAAGGAAGCATATGAAGCGGTTGAGAATCCAGTTCTCAGAGACAAAATCCCATGGATAGAATACATGATCCAGGAAGGATTGTTGTTCAAAGGTAATCAACTGTGCATTCTGAAATGCTCCATGAGGGAGAACTTGCTGAAGGAGAAACACAGTGGAGGATTGGCAGGACATTTTGGTCACGACAAGATGTTCGCGAAGTTGAATGAGTCATATTTTTGGCCGAGAATGCGAGAGGATGTCAAGATATTTGTGGATAGATGCAGAATTTTCCAGCATTCAAAGGGAAGGAAATAGAATGCGGGATTTTATCAACCATTTCCCATACCAGAGAGGCCATGGGATGCAATTAGCATGGATTTTGTATTGGGGTTTCCAAGGACACAAAGGGGTTGTGATTCAATTTTTGTGGTGGTGGATAGATTTTCCAAAATGGCACACTTCATTCCATGCCAGAAGACCAGTGACACAACTCACATTGCGAATCTGTTTTTCAAAGAGGTCATTCGACTTCATGGGTTGTCGAGAAGTATAGTTTCGGATCAAGACACCAAATTCATAGGGAATTTTTGGAGGACCTTATGGAAAAAGCTGGGAACTAACTTGTCATTTAGTTCAACTTATCATCCTCAGACGGATGGACAGACGGAGGTGGTGAACAGAAGTCTGGGAGACTTGCTGAGAAGCTTAGTGACAAAACACCACAGCCAGTGGGACAATATATTACCACAGGCAGAGTTTTCTTATAATGACTCTGTTAACAGGAGTACAGAGCAGAGTCCATTTCAGGTTGTTTATGGCATGCAGCCAAGAGGAATTTCCAAACTGAGAGAGTCATAACAGACTGCAATTAGGAGCACTAGTGCAGAAGAATTCCCAGAGGCGATGAGGGGACTTCACAGCTAGGTGAAGGAACGATTGCGAAATTCAAGTCAGGAATATAAACGCAGGGCAGATCAGCACATAAGACAACTTCAGTTTGAGGTTGGTGATTTGGTTTTGGCACATTTGAGGAAAGAAAGGTTCTCGAGAGGAACATATAATAAGCTGAAGATGAATAAAATTGGACCATGCAGGGTCTTGAAGAAATGTGGGGCAAATGCTTACGAGATTGAATTACCCGATGGGATTGAAATTTCTCCGATATTCAATATCTCGGATTTGTACCCATATAAGGCTGAAGAAACAGAGACTGGAAACGAGCAGCCAGTAATCCAGTGGACGAAGCAGATGTCGGTTGTGGATAAGCCGCAGATGGAGTGCATACTGGATAAGAGAGTGAGTAAGAGGACCAAGCGAAAGCAATACCTTGAGTATCTAGTCAAATGGAAGAACCATCCAGTTGAAGATGCCAGCTAGGAGACCGAAGCAGAGATACAGAAGCATGGACAGACCGTGCAGGAGCTCATGGATAGGATCCCATGAAAGTTTTCAAGAGAGGGAGTATGATGCAGGAGCATCTCACACATCAAGCGAGCCAATGTGGAATCAATCGGACAGCTAGACGAGCGCCAACACAAATTTTGAAATTTCCTTAGATTGTTGCACCATCTTAAATGAGCTATTAATATGAGATGCACTTGTATTATGTAATCAGACCTTGAGCCTTTAGCTCTCGTCCTTAGTAGGTAGGAGGCATTTAAAGTAGTTAATGCAGGTAGATAGAATTTAATTCTAGATTAGACTGTTTGAGAGCGCAAGAGGGAAATGGGATATAGACACCCTCATTCTGCATTGCAACTTTATTCTGAGCATTGAGAAGAAGAGCATGCAAAGAGTTGTGTAAGAACACCCATGTACAAACATTTGAATTAATAGAAAGAGGTTGATTCAAATTAATGGTTTTGTGTTGTTCTCTGTGTATTGATGTTGAATGATATGCTCATGAATGTTTGCTTCCTGTTATATATTTTCTTTATATGTTGTGTATATGATTTCATGTTTGAGTTTGAAGTCTAAGAGGAAGTAGGAATGAGTTTCAATTGTTTCTCTATCTGAGCCAGATATTCCTGCAAGGAGTGCAATCGAAGTATCCGCAAGGAGTGCGTTGACAGTGGGTTCAGACAGAGATAGCTTTTTTCCTCATTCATTCAGAAGTGCAGACATGGACAGGAGTTGTGCAAGGAGTTCGCAGGCCGAGTGAATTTCAGGGTTACGAACCTGAGAGAAGTGTTTTAAGACTGCTGCTGCATGTGTACGCAGAGTCAAGGAACTTCAACACGTATAGGTGGTTGAAGGTTTTCCAAAAGGAGTGCATGCAAGAGTTTTCTGAAGGACTTGAAAGTCATGGAAAATCTCGGGAAGGGTAAGGCCTTCAAATCCATTTAAGGGAGGCACAGGGAGATTGTGTCGTGAAGTCCTTAAACAGGCATCATAAGTTTTCCCGCAGGGGGACAAGTTGGTGAAAGAACACTTAGTCACTTCGTAGGTTTCATCAGGAAGGACGGACGAACGAAATTCTTTGAGGAGATTTCGTGAAACTCTTTGAGTTGTTGGATCTCACAAAGGTGCAGGGGAGATACAACAACGTATTCTCGAGAGGTTAAAAGCTCAGGAGTGATAGAGCCATTGATCCAAGCCAGCCAGGCCGTTGGATCACTCGCGGAATCGCCTATCGGGATTTCGCGAGGGAAAGAGTCGAAGGTTGGGCCACGGGAATCACAAAATCGCGAAACGCGATATCCCGACGGCTACGTAAACAGTGTGGGGCCACAGGAGTTGGTGACATGGACAGGTGGCACTTCATATCGGGGTTTTGCAGCAAGAATTTCTGAAACATATGCATGAGGATTCGCGATCTTGCGAACTCTGAAATGCCGATGGAGTGAAGGGCCATTGAAAATTGAACCCGCAAGTGCATTGAAAGTTCGGCATATCGGGGTTCGGGAGTCGGTAAAGCAAGTTGCTTGACATCGCGAGTGGCGAAATCACGATAGGGAAAAATCCGATAGGAAAAAGTCAGCGTTGATTGGTAGCCGGGTTTCGGGGATTTTAGAATCCGATTCTCCACCACAGACCTCGCGAAGTCGCGAAGTCCGATCTCCCAATTGGTAAAGAAGGGGGATCCCTCGAAGATTTCTGTGGGTGCATATTTCTCGATAGGGAAATAGAAGAGCCTTAGTGTTCTTCGGGTCGTGAGAAAGAGAAGATCTTGTGAGAGGACGTGCTTGCGAGCGTGTGTTGCATCACCAACTGATCATATCATTGTAAGGTAGGAGTCTAGGCCTCGTCGCTATCTTATGTAGCTCTGATTGGGAAAAAAATTTGTATTTGGTGGCTAGGGCCTCTGTCTCATCATCACCTGAGTCATCTAGGCAATTGACTAATTCATACTGTAGAATATTGAATACTTATGTCCAGTATTTAACGACATCTATGCTTCTGGGTGAAGTGTCGGAAAGGATATATGTGTTCTGGCTTGATCCTTCACCCGACGCTTTAGTTGCTTTTTGAGGAGCCATGGTATCAGATCTCAGAACTCTGCTATCTGTCACAGGAAACACACAAGGTTATTTACCTTGAAATCTTACTACTCAGTAAAAATGCACAATGAAATTCAAAATTAATATCGTCTTCCTTTAATTATATTGATTTACCAATACTTCTACTGACAGAGCATTTATTTTCCTTAATGAATAATATTTAGGATGTGGTCTAAGATATCATTTGGAATGATTGTCGTAAATCAATTATTAATGTCATTAAATTTCGAGAAAAGAACAGATGAAATTTGAAATTATTTGAGTCATTATTCAACGAAGGATTAATTATGGGATAATCATCAGTAATGTATCAGTTAATCACACTTATATTTAAGTAAATTTCATAGTTTCGTATATCGGGATATCCTATAACGTTTCAAGGTATGACTTTCGAAACATGAAATTGTGATGTGATTAGTTAATTTTAATCATGTTTAACCTTTTTAAATAATTGTGATTAACCTAAGACAATTTCACAATTTCGGACATCGGGACTTTGATAATTGCTTGAGGCAGGATCCTTGAAACGCGAAATCACGATACGATTAATTAACTGTTAATCATTTTTTAATCCTTAATTAATATAGTTTAAATGCTTAAGACAGTTTCGCAATTTTGGATATCAGGATTTTGGAGTTACTTCATGTTGAACTGTCTGTATCATGAAACTCTGAAACCCGACATTTCGACAAAAGCTGTTAGTGATTTTACTCTTTAATGAGTAGGCGGATCCACGAATTTTGAGAGTTTAAGATCGTTTGATTAGGTGAAATATTTCATCAACGCTGAGACTCAAGCATGCCTTTCTTTTATTTGATTGAGAATGAAATCTATTAAAGTCTAAAATTTTATAAATATATATGTGTTCCAACATAGGCTCCATCTAGGGATCTGGTCTCCCTGCGAGACGTAGAAGAACAATAGACCAAGTACCTTTATTGGGTAAATGAAGTCATTATTTCAATTCCATGAAACACATTCTGAAAAAGGACACACAGAAGGACTTTGGACTTCATCCATATCTCCAAAAACTTTCAAAACTTAATAATTCACCGATCTCGAGCTTAGGCTTATTAATGGATTCCTTTCCTTAAAATTGATTCCATATTTGCCTGAGATAATCAAAATAATCTTAACCAATCTATCAGACTTTGTTTGATTTTGTTCGTGTCAAGGCAAAGTAATTTTAATGTTTTAATCAGGGAGTCCTGTGTTGTCGTAGAATGTAGATCTAGTTGAAGAAGAACTAGTTACCAGAGCACATTATAATACATGTATAACATCCTTGCATATATCATAGACATTGCTTCACTGTCAGCGAGCTTGTTCAGTACCCCGGTGAAGTTATCTAATTCCCATATTGAATTTCCTTTCACCACTTCAATTAGTAGCTTTTCATTTAAATGTTGAGATGAGGGAAATCATTTAATGAATTTCCTTTCATCATCTATTTTTTGGACTAGATGGGGGAAATCATTTTATGAATTTCCGTTCACCATTTGTCTTATATTTTTAAAACATGAAGTGGGGGAAATCAATTTGTATATAATATACCAGGGATGATATCTATTTATAATTTAGCAATAGAGGTCTGTTAACTCACTTTGATTACTCTGAACTAATCCTCTTCTAACCTTCAAAACACCTTCGCTTGCAGGGAAGTTTTCACGGGGATCTTTTATTTTCCAGGGACTTTCCTTGAACAGAACTAATTAGTTTAAATCTGTTAGAAACACTAAAGTAGTTAGGATTACCCAAGACATACTTTCTTTTAGTTAAAATCAGAGGAACCATAAGGATTCTTTTCTTATTCTCATGTTGAAAACTCATTTATGAACTCTCAGAGTTAAGGTGAAGTCCTTTTTCCTCCATGAATATCAAGAAAATATTTTTGGAATCACGGGAAGATATAGCTTGAGGATAAGAAGGAAAAACATAATTAGGATTCAGATGTTCTATTGTGCATATAGTCACTCCCATGCGAGTTTGTTTATTGATTCTCGAATTCTTTTCTTTAAGGTCTTTTTATTGCTTATTTTCTTACTATAAATTTTATTTCATTTTTTTAAATTTTGATTTGATTTTATTTTTTAATTTTATTTTATCCAGAGAAAACCCTTGAGAATTAAATTGTAATTTTATATTCCTCTGGTTGTAGATTAGGTGACAATATTTGTACAAATGAAGCTTTTGTCATACATAGTGATATCTCCTTGAAAATTTAACTTGGGTCAGTAGGGAAGAATCTCATACCTCAGTTTTTCTCTATATTTTCAACCAAATAAACTATCTATTTATCACATGTTTCGAGAGAAAGCCAATGTTTTGAAACATGAGCATCGATTTTTGATACAGCTTATCTCTTGACTATCATCAAGTATCGTGTAATGAAAATAAACATGAGAGCTGTCAGGAACTTCTGTGGATCGGAACTCTATGCGTTACTTATTTTTGTATTTTTGTTTTTATGAAATCGACAAACCTATTTTTATTTACAGTGAAAGTAAATACTTACCGAAGAAACGAAAAAATTGTAAACAAAAATTTGAAAATCAAACCGGTATGTACAATGGGAGTTCAGAATCTGGTTACTTCATGAAGTGCTTCAGGTAATGCCCATTGATAGGGGCATTAAGGATTTTCCCATCGATATTTTCTAACAAACATGAATTCTTTCCCTCAGAAGTTGTGACCTTGAAAGGTCCACACTAGATATGGTCAAATTTGTTGTGCTTTCCTGAGTCTTCCTTCCTGGCATCCCACTTTAAAACCAAGTCACCAGGGAGAAATTCCCTATCTTTAGATTTTTGGTCAAACAAGGATTTCATGTTATCCTGATATTTTTGGAGTCTCTCATCCACTTCAACCCTATTTTGTTGGACTTCAATCAATTGATTTATTCTTCCGGTGATGTCATTTGGCTCTTCCTTCACGTCCTGCTAGAGTTTCATTACCGGTAGAGCAAGATTTATGGGGAGAATCACATCGATACCATATACCATTTGAAAAGGGGACATTCCGATTGATTTGTTAGTGCCTATTCTATTAGCCCACAAAGCATATTTCAAATGCACATGCCAGGCTTTCTTATTTTCAGTCAACACTTTTTTAATTATGGTGATTAGGCTCTTATTCGAGGACTTGGCTAATCCATTTCCTTGAGGATAGTAGGATGTGGAATGTCCTATTACAATGTTGTACGTTTGACAAATCCTTACCATAGCCATGGATTTGAATGCTTGGGAATTATCAATTACTATCTTCCGAGGACAGCCAAATCTCGATAAAATGTATTCTAAGAAACTAATCACCACTGCATCTGTTGTGTTTTACGTCTGAATGGTCTCCACCCATTTAGTGAAATAGTCTGCAGTGGTCAAAATCCACTTATGTTGTGCACTTGAATGTGGATTTATTTCACCAATGAAATCCAGACCCCATTGTTGAAACATAGATTTTGTTTTGACTGGGACCAAAGGTAATGCGAGAAGCTTTTGCTTGCCTGAAAATAGTTGACAAGGGTTACAAGCTCTGACTTTAGTATTTACATCAGTGAATAATTTTGGCCAATAATATCCATCTCTCAGGATTTTATAGGTCGTTTCTCTCCATGTGTGATGCCCTCCACACACCCCTTCTTGAAACTCATTTACGGCTCTCTCCATTTTAGATTCTACTAAACATCTTAATAAAAATCCCAGAGGATCCTTCCAATATAGTTGGCTATCCATGATACAATAATTTACTGCTTGCAACTTCAACGTTCTAGCTTTGGAAGGGGTCATATCACTTGGGCACTACAGAGTCAGTATGTAAGAAACTATGTCTTTATACCAGACAAAGGAAGATAATTTTTCTTGGATCTCGGTTGTAGGTATAGTAACATCAAATTCGTCTATGTCTGGGAAATCTTCGTAAGCTTGTCGATGATTTATCCCAAGTGCCCAGAAATTTGATTCGGCTAATAATTTATCCAAGCCGTGACCTTTGACAATTTTGGTCGGTTTTACTTCTAGGTCAAATTATTGAATCTTGGCTAACCATCTACCCTTTTTCCATCACTAACTGGTTGAACTAATATATCCTTGACAACGTTGGTCGGTACATAGGAAATTATCTTAGAATGGAGCACATAAGTCCTGAAATATTTGAGGTCTTTTACCATTACATATGCTTGTTTTTCCAATATATCATATTTTAGCTCAACATATCTGATACTTTTACCAAAAAACGCTATTGGTTGCTCGAAACCTTCATCGTTCTTTTGTAAGAGAACAACCGCGATAGTGTGTTCGGAGGTGAATGAGAAAATCAATAATTCTTTCACATAATCTGGGTTGGCCAACACCGACGCTTCACCTATAACTTTCTTGATGCATTTGAATGAGGCTTTGGCTTCGGTTGTCCATTTGACCTCGCTGTCCCTTTTTAGCATATCTGTAATCAATTTTACAATTTCAGCGAAGTTTGGGATGAATCTTCTTAAAAAAATATGTTTTCCTAAAAATGACTGTATTTCCTTTTTGTTCCTAGGAATATTGATAGTATCTATAGGTTCAAACGTTTTCGGGTCGATTTTGATTCCATTTCGAGATACTATATGACCCAAGAGTTTACCTTCCTGCATTGCAAAGTGATATTTCTTGGGATTCAGAGACAAACCGAATTTTCAACATTTCTCAAACGTCTGTTTGAGGTGTACCATGTGCTCTGCATTAGATTTAGAAAACATGGTTAGATCATCAAGATAAATGACAACAAACTTATCTCTTTCTCCAACAAAGGAAATTTCCATAGCTTGTTGGAAAGTGGCTCCTGCGTTCATCAAACCGAATGGCATTTTGTCATACATAAAGGTACCCCATGGGGTGGTGAACGCGATTTTTTCTTTATCATACTCATGGACTGAAATTTGATTATAGCTTGAAAATCCATCAATCATAGGTATTCTATTTGGTCCAACCACTTTTTCCAATACATGATCCACTTTAGGTAATGGATAATTATCTTTGAGGGATGATCTGTTTAAGTTTCTGAAATCTACACACAGTCTGATTTCACCATTTTTCTTCCTAACCGAAACCAGATTAGATACCCACTCAGAATAACTAAGTGGAACAATGATATTCTCATCTAGGGAATTTTTCTCCTCCCTTTCTATCACAAGCAGTAGTATAGGATTTATCTGTCTGAGCTTCTACCTCAAAGGTTTAACGCCCGATTTTAAGGGAATTTTGTGTTTGATTATGGTGGTATCATAAATTCTTAATTCATCATAAGACCAAGCGAAAACATCCTTGTACTTCTTGAGTAACTCAGCATATTTTCTTTTCATTTCTAGGGGAAGGTATTTAGATAATTTTACTAGCTTAAGAGTTTCCTTGGTGCCTATATTACAATCTTCAACCTCTTCAGGCTGAGGCTGCAAAGTAGACTTTAAGGGAATGTCATCATGATTTAATAATATTTCTAAAGGAATCAGACCTTTAGGAATTTGATTATTTTTTAGTCAAAACATACGGTGATTAGCGATATTATCCTGGAACTCCTGAGGATATTCTCCTTCCTGCATGATCCAAGCAGGGTCATTCTGATTTTCTTGATCAATATGCATTTCAGAAAATTCATCCACTATTTATAAGAATTGCATGATTTTCTCATCATCTTCGAAGACCTGTCAATGTTGTACATTGTTTGGTATTGAGGGTATGTGCCTCATGTCTATGTGATACTTTAGTTTGAGGACAGTAGGAGATACAAACATGTCTGTTGCATTGGCCAATGAATCTGTCTGTTGATTTTCCATTCTGGGAATGTGATGAATATTAAATGATGAGAAAAAGTTCTCAACTAGATCCCAGGCACAATTTTTGTATGACCTCGGCCTTGGGTGTTTGTCCTGATACTGTTTCTTTATCTGTTTTACAATCAATTCAGCATCACCATAAACTATCAAATTTTCAATTTTCAACTTCCTGGTAGCCTCTAATCCTAAGACCAGGGCTTTGTATTCACATACATTATTGGTATAATTGATGTCCCACTGTAATCTGTAGGAAAATGGAATAATGAACTTGTATCTGCGTGCCACAAACAACACTCCAGCTCCTACTCCTTCACAAGACGAAGCACCATCGAAATACATTTTCCAAACTCCAACACTATTTACATTTTTTTTGTCTTTTCTATTTTTTCTTTTTTCTGTACAATTTTCTTCTATACATTCATCTAAATCATCATCAAGAGATAATATAAAGTTTCATAAATCCTAATAGGTGACATAAACAAGGTAATTGTTTGGATTCTGCGGGTCACTTACAGTATATTCCAACCTTGTTTCTCTGTACAGGTGAGTGAACTTTCCGTCGAAGATCGGGATTATAGCATACATCATGTCGAGTTGAAGGGATCCTCCAAGTTTGGCACCCCAAGACTTGGATAAAAACATTCCATACTTTGCAGGGATATCAGCAACAAACACATCCATCAGAATACATTTTACAGGAATCTGTGCAATATTAACCACTAAGTCTTTAATCATACCCATACATTTAACTTTTCTCGAATCAAAAGAATACAGATCTCTGTATGGTCTGGTAATTTCAAAGCCTAGTTTTTCCATTATAGCTTTGGAAATTACATTGTGGGAGGCTCCAAAATATAACATACAATTATGGAGCAGATGATCATGCACAGTCAGCGTGATGTAGAAAGGAGCGACAAAATCTATGGAATTTTCAAAATGTGGACCAAACATTATAGTCATTTTATTATCTTCTAAATTTATAACATCCACATGACTTTCAATATTCAAAAAATGTATAATTTTGGCAATCTGTTTTCTATATGTAGGGATTTTTTCTAGTTCAACTAGAGGTACAGGGATATTGATTTTATTAATTTCGTTTTCTAGATTGAAACTCCCCATTGTCTTTTCAGCTTCTTTGGTTGGGATCTCTATCTCCCTTTTTTCTGATTTATTATTTTGTGTTTTTTTCGTTTTGGCTATCTTTGTTTTGACAGTCGGAATTTCCACTTCTTTTGTCTTGGCGGTCTGTGTTTCAACTGTTGATTGAGTTGCCTCACTCACTTTACTTCTCGTCAAGATATTCTTTAGTTGGGAAGTTGTGACATTTCTATCTCTAGGCCTTAAATTATACTTCTGTGGAAGCTCAGCCATTATATTTTCGATGATTCCTTGATAAGCAAAATCTTCTGTAATATTTATGCTATCATCACTAAACAGGTATTATGTGCCTAAAGACCTTTCATAATATTTTCTCGTCAAATGAGGTTCTTGATGGTCATCGCTAAGATTATTCATGTCTTCTTATAACCCCAAAAATTTTTGCATGTCATCTCCTCCTATAAAATTTTCGTTTTTAAAGGGGGTCTGAATATTTTGATCTTCATTTTTTATTTGTCTTTGTTGCGTTTGAGGATTAGGATTTCTTCTGAAATATTTTCTAGCGAACTAATCCATTTTAGATTGTTCTAGTTCCATCCTCGAGATTTTGTTTGATAATTCTTTAATTATTTTTTCCATATCATTCCTTTTGTTTTCCACAAACCTCCCAGATCCGGAGGGTCATGCTTGTTCTCTGAATCGTCTGGTTTCTTTATTTCTCATTTCATATTTAGCTTTCAACTTTCCCAATGCCATCATATTTGATTCTATTTCTATAGCATCGTCCTGAATTCTTGTGAGGTTTGCAGATCTCCTTTCCCTCAACAGTAAGGAAAAGTCAGGCTCAAAAGCCCCGACGAAAGTCACTTTTGCTGCAGGTTGGGAAGGTTTAACCTCAGCCAAAATTTTATTATATAGTTTATTAAATCTCTGAGTGAATTCGAGAACTATCTCTGAATTTTTATTTCTTAAAGCTTTGAACTCGGTCAGATAATAAAGGTGATCTTTCCTCTCTCCCCATTGTCTAAGAAAGGCATTTTCTAACTCGTCATATGTTCTTATAGAACCTGTCGAAAACCCTCGGAACCAGGTTCTCACCTGTCCTTCAAAAGTTTGAACTAGGAGCCTTGAATAAACATCCTCGTTCTCAAGGCCAAGGATATCGGTGAATTGATCGAAAAAAATTATGTGTTCAGTGGTCGTTAAGTCTTTCTCTCATGTGAACTTTGGCAAGTTTTTCATGTAGTTTTTGGGTAAATCGTGGAGGGGAACTAGGAGGACTAAAGGAGTGTTCCTAGCAACTACTTTAGCGAAAATTATAGGAGGTGGGGGTGGTCCTTGACCACCTCCTCCTCCTCCTCCAGCACCAAATCCTTCTCCACCTCCGCCACCTATGGCACCACCTCCTCCAGCCCCACCTCCTCCGACAGTAGCCATTGATAATATAGGGGATGAAACTTTGAGATTGTAGAGAGGGTTTTCAAAGATGTGTAGTGACCTTCCGACTACTTCAGGATGAAGAGAAAGGGGTTCTGGGAACTGATCGTCAAGAGCCAGAAAATCAAAAAAGGGGGGAAAAGAGAGATGAGGACTAGGTTCTTAGGACTTGCAGGATATATAAACGAGAGATCCAATAGGAGTCGAATCAGAGTGTAAGATTTATTCTTCAAAACTTCGGGAAGATGGAAACATTATTTCCGGGACTGATGGAATATCAATCAAAGAAGGTATCGAGATGGATATTTTTCCTTTATTAGTAAAGGATGCAATTGAATCGGCTTTAGTCTTTATCTCAGGTAAAACCAACTCAGGGTTTATTATTTCGGCTTCAATTCTATCGTGGAACCTTCTTGCAGAGTTAACTGTTCAGGTGGAACCTTAGCATTAGACTATGTGGTTTTGGGTTGGTAAACCTTACTTGTAGATGCAGTGGTCTTCTTGAGGTACCCCCTTGGTTTAAAAAAAAAATTAGGCTCGGATACAGATGTGGTATGCTTATAGTCAGGGTTTTTTCTGGTATTCCTTTGACTGAATGCCATCTTAATAGTGGTGGATTCACCAAGTGAAAATTTAAATTATCCTTGATACGGTATTCAATCTTTGTTCACTATCAAAGATAAACTTACCATGTCGTTCTCCGAGGGAAAAACAACTTCGTTTCTCCATCCCCGAGAACGACGCCAAAAAGATGTTGTTCCTGAGATTAAACTTAAGGCTCAAAGAATAATGTCAGGCATCAGGAATTTAAGGAATGTTTTGTTTTAAGAGTGATTTTTCTTCCGTTAGTTGTGTAAGAATTTAAATCCTCAAATGAAATTAATAGCTGAACAGAACAGAGGTTATGTTTCACCATCTGAGTTAATTAATCAAATTGAGTGGTGATGGAGAAAATTACAAAACTATTAAACAAACTAAGGCATCAATGACAGAAGAATATTACCTTGTTTATAGTAGAAGAAAGTGTGGAATGCACTCCTGGAAGGATATATGATATAGTGATCCAAGTAGCTTGCAGGTCTTGTATTTGCTGATAGAAAATACAGAGGAAAAATTGCTTGCTTATCAAATAACTAAATGAAATATGATTACAGTAGATGTTATACTAAATTGAAATCATTCACTTATCAAGGAGTAACACAAAGAAAACTAGAAATATGAATTACAAGAAGAGCACATAACTCAAACTACACAAAATTTGGAATCTATGTATGTGCTTGTATTAATAATCACAAAGGATGAGTTTTCTTAGTTACAATATGGCAAGAATCAGCCCTTGTTAATTCTTCTAAATATGTATTTATACAAAAATTTCTCAACCCTAAACGGTTGGAATTCTCCTTATTTCTAAAATAGTAAAGGTTACAAAATGTGAAATCTGAAATGCTTCGTCATGCTGGCAGAGGCGTTTTTCTTTCTTGTTGTCTAGCTCATAAACAAATAGTCTCTAATCATGATCTGTACAGACGATCTGTACAAATTACCTCATTGGTTCTCGTAGGTGCTGCCTTTTCCTTGCTCGATACATTTAACACATTTGCTCACAAATTGTACCACCAACCTGGAGGATTTTGTTAATTCATTTGCCTCAAAAGCATATAATTTATTTTCTAATTGAGGCAATTTGTTTTCCATTCTCGTATCTTTTGAAGCTATAGATTGTAGTTGCAAACTGGGCTTCACTAGCCATCTATTTATCTAAGTAATATCAATCTTCTTTATTTGTAAGATTTCATCTTGATCCTCTTCCATGTTTTTCTTAATGTCAAGTTGATGCTTCGCTATATCAACTTGTCCTAGTACTTTAGAAATACTATCTTTTGCGATGCCTAATGACACTTTGTCAAGTGAATGAAAATATTCTTCACAAACCTCCTTCACTTATTTATCCATTATTTTACTTTCAGCTATGTTAGTTTCCCAAGTCTTCAATATTATATCGCCTCTTATTTACTCTGAAACAGAAAACCTGGAAACCATAGATACTCCTTCTCTTGCAAATGATACAATTGCTTCTTGGAAATTGATCTGAGCGGTGATAGCTTCTCCCTCCTTTAAACAAATTCTATCTAAGGATTGATTTACCACCTAAAAATGATTTTGGATAGCTCCCACCTTATTGAAAAGGCTTCACTATGTTGATTCCAGTTCCTTATGTATCTCTAGAGTTTGGGTTTGGAAAGTTGATATATCCACTATTGATTTCTCAGTTAAGCTTACCTTCACTTGAAGCTGTCTAACTAATTCATTGCTTGTCTGTGAATTTTTCTGCATCTCATCAAGACTGGATTTGAGCTGCTGGATTTCCTTGTCGATCTCACTCCTAAAATTATTTTCCATCGTTTTCACATGATTTTTCAATTGGATTATCAACATATATTTTTGCTTCAACTTCTCTTTCAGGTTCCTCACTGAAAACACATTTGTTGTCACAAAATCTCCCAGCAAACCTGCGGCCTCTATAGCGAAGTCTTCTTCCTCTAGGGCTTTCCCATCTAATAGAATCATGTGTTTCTTGATATTTTCTCCATCACTTTAGTGTGTTTCTCTTCTTACTACCGCCCTTCTTTTCTTACTGAAGAAGAATTATGAAGGAGGTATCTCTTATGTTGAAATAGGTGTAAGTTCTCCTACGAATACAAATTCAGCCATCAGATTCCCTCTATTGAACTATAAAGGTATGAAAGATTGTATAGGATTGCCTATCTCTGTGAATGATTGCTTCCTAGCTATGTCATTTGTTGATTTACCTTGTGTGGACTATGGATTTTCTTCTCCTTTCTTTATCAAGGCCTCAATTTCCTCCAATTCTTCTTGGGTGTCCTGTCCACTATAGCTCCCTATTTCTATCCCTTGGGTCTCTGTTTGCTGTGTTGCTGGGGGCATTGGGGTTTCCCCTTGAAATACTTTGGAGAGGATATTTATCCGATGTTTCTAGAATTTATAAAACTCAGGCAATTTATTTGGTGCCATAGCTTGAAATCGGTTCAAGACCTCCTGATAGGACCTTCCTCCTCGAAATATTTCATCTTGAGGAGAATCTTCATGTTCATATCTTTTCAAGTTGCAGAGGTCTATGTGATTACCCATGATCTTTTGCAGATCGTGATTCTTAAATTCGATATTGACCAACTTGATTTATTCTAGGGCCATGGCTTCTACTTTCGAATGGCCAAAGTACAGCAGAGAAAACATACCAATTTGCACAGGAAAAATGGGGCATACCTTCTTTTGTACTTCTTTCATCTCCTTACTAATTCCCCCATGCACATTTTGATGTGCAACTTCGCGACACACCAATCGATCTGGTAAAAATTGAGGCAAATCATGTGGAGGAAACGAACAACCGAAAACCCTAATATAGGAGAAATGTTATTCAACATACTAGTCTGCTATCTTTCCTAGATTTGTCACAATTTTGTCGAAAATCCTGGGAGGTGGGTAGCCATATATAGCGGTATGCATCAACACCACCACCCAGTTACAGATTTCATAGAAAAATTCTTTCACCTTTTCCTCCCAAAGTATCGAATGATAAATATGTATGGGTTTGGCACTAGTTGGGGTCCAACTCCATCCCATCAGAGGAAAAGGTGTCATAAAACAAACGACGTCCATGATATAGGTCGACATGAAAAATTGGGTCGGTTTCTCCTTGGATTTTAGTGACTTATATTTTGTAATCTCTTGAACCAAACTGTCTGACAATATCTTGGCCCAATCAAAAGAATATCCCTCTGCTACTATGTGCATAATAGGCACACAAGGTAAAAAGAAATGGGTTGTGTTTTCCTTCCCATAGAGTCTACACATCATAATTGCTATGTACATTACGTGAGGTTCTAATGTGACAACTATCTATATTCCATGGGAATTATCTTTGAACTTCTCGGGGCAAGAGTGTCAATCCTTAATTAAATCGAGAAGTTTTTTTCCATATTGGTCACATTTCTTCTTTTCAAAGTCTACTAGGAAACTGGCATTATAAATTAAATATGGTGTTGTAGACAATTTGCACATCACCTATAGATGTTTTGGACATAAAGACCCAACTGTGACCTTTTGTGAATTTAATATGGTCATGGTCGGGATACCAACATTCTTCAGTACCCAACTGATCATATCATTGTAAGGCAGGAGTCTAGGCCTCGTCGCTATCTTATGTAGCTCTGATTGGGCAACAATTTTGTATTTGGTGGCTAGGGCCTTCGTCTCATCATCACCTGAGTCATCTGGGAAATTGACCAATTCATACTGTATAATATTGAATACTTGTGTCCAAGATTTAACGACGTCTATGCTTCTGGGCGAATTGTCAGAAAGGATATCTGTGTTCTGGCTTGATCCTTCACCTAGCGCTTTAGTTTCTTTTTGAGGAGCCATGGTATTAGACCTCAGAACTCTGTTATATGTCACAGGAAATGCACAAAGTAAATTACCTTGAAAACTTATTCCTCAGTAAAAATGCATAATGAAATTCGAAATTCAATATCCTCTTCCTTTAATTATATTGATTTACCAATACTTCTACTGACGAAGCATTTACTTTCCTTAATGAATAAGATTTAGGTGGTGGTCTAAGATCTCATTTGGAATGATTGTCGTAAATCAATTATTAATGTCATTAAATTTCAGGAAAAGCACAGATGAAATTTGAATTTATTTGAGTTGTTATTCAGTGAAGGATTAATTACGGGATACTCATCATTAATGTATCTGTTAATCACACTTATCTTAAGTAAATTTCGTAGTTTCAGATATCAGGATATCCTATAACATTTCAAAGCATGACTTCCGAAATGGGAAATCATGATGTGATTAGTTAATTTTAGTCATGTTTAACTGTTTTAAATAATCGTGATTAACCTAAGACAATTTCACGATTTCGAACATCGGGACTTTGATAATTTATCGAGGCAGGATCCCCGAAATGTGAAATCATGATACGATTAATTAACCATTAATCATTTTTTAATCCTTAATTAATTTGGTTTAAATGCTTAAGACAGTTTCGTGATTTCAGATATCAGTATTTTGGAATTACTTCATGTTGAACTGTATGTATCATGAAACTCTGAAACCCGACATTTTGACAACAACCGTTAGTGATTTAAATATTTAATGAGTAGGCGGCTCCATGACTTTTGAGAGTTTAGGATCGTTCGATTAGGTGAAATATTTCATCAACGGTGAGACCCAAGTGCGTGTTGATTTTATTTTAATGAGAATGAAATCTATTAAACTATAAAGTTTTATAAATATATATGTGTTCCAACAGAGGCCCAAGATGTAATCATTGAGCTTAGGGAGGAAAAGAGGATGTCAGAGGAAAAAATCATGGAATATTTCAAAGAGTGCAGACCAGCTATTAATAATGCATGTGCATCTCTTTCCGAGTTCAATAAAAAATGAAAAGGAATGTAGTTTTGTTGAGACAGGTGAAGAGTTTGAACAAACAGAACATGTATTTAAGAAAAACAGTCAAAGATTTAAGGTTACAGATGAAGTTGGAGGCAGAAGATAAGTACGAGTTAAATCCCCTAACTAGAGTTGTAGAAGTATGAGTAAGGGAGATCCATTTTTGTATTTTTGGGTCATGGCATGGAATATTTCTCCGTACATAGCTTGCTTTCTTACATTAACAAGAAGTCAGACACAACACTTTCATAGTGAATATTCATTGCGCAAACACTGTAATCTTACCTGATGAAAATGGAAGGTATTAATGAAATGCATGCAAGTTTTGAAGTAGATGCTTGGTCCCCAATCATTTCTACTACTTAGAGTTGCACGAGCGACCACAAACGGTCATCCGCTACAAAAAATCACCACGTGCATGCTATAGCCAATAATCGGACAACAACAACCAGAGTCTGCTATACAAAGGTGACAGATTTTCCAGCAATACGCATGATTACTCGTCACCACTTTGAAGAAAAAGTTGATTTATCACAACCAGATGGTCAAATCTTACTCATGACCAAATAATTGAAACAAATATGTCGGTTATGTTATGATTCGACAAAGTTGGGTTTCTATTTTTAGTAAATTTTGTTGAAGAGGTTGTCGAGGGGGAGAGTAACCGAATCTAGGATTCTAGTGGGAAGTAGTTCAAACCTAGTAGCCCAAGAAGGCATTAGTTTTCTATATATTGGATCTTTTTAATATAAGCTAGGTTGGAAAAAAAGTGTAGACATGGCACTCTTGAATGTAATTTTTTGAATCTGATGGAAATATAAATGCAGATGTCCTGAAGATTTCGATGAAAAGATTCTAGTGGTGGTGGTTTGATGTATTGTGATCCTATATTCATATGTACTTCTTGTTTCCTGCAAATTCATGTCTTTTTCATTCGTTTAAATTGGAAATATTTAAAGGGTTTAAAATTCATCTCGTGGTCTTTAGACTTAACCATTTAAACTCTGTGTTTTCTTCTAAGTTAGGTCAGAATCCATCTCTAATGGTGCTCTAATTTTCTTTATGTTTCTCTTTTCTTTCGTCATACACAACGATATTGAAACTGAAATACCATTACCTATTTAGCCTTTGTCCTCTCAAATATTCCCCTACCAGTCATTGATTCCTCTTGTTTTCAGGGGATTGACTCCATAGCCCAAAAAGTACTATACCTCCTTGCCAACGAAACTTAAAAAAAAAAAACTTTCTCAAGCATCTAAATCTAGTCGTCCGTCCAAAGTTATCATTTATCAAAGAATAGGTCTCAGAGAGAGCCCTCTCTAGATTTGGGAAGGATAGCTTCCAGTATTAAAGTTGGTTTGTAAGTTACCTTGGTAGATCATTTTCTTCAACCCAACAATTTACAAAGTGCTAGCATTTTGGTGTCATTGTTGGGGATGGAATTGAAACATTTCCCTGAGAAAAAATGACAAAAGTTGTAGATTTGATTCTTGAGGGTAACGATGAATCAGATACCTATATTGGTTGAAACTTATTTTACCCTGGTGAATTCATTGAATAAGATCAATAGTGTAAAGCAGTCTGAATAAGAAATCCTGGCTCCTAAGAAAGTTTACACTAGAGTGAACCCTGATCCAGAGCCTGCAACATCTGTGTCTGATCCTGAAAAAATTCTACACAAAAGAAAGGAAAAGATAATGGACTCAGTATATTACCTAGACATGAACCTATCTTTACCTAAATACAGGGTAAAAAGCATTGACGACCTTGACTTCGATTTATTATTTGAACAAACCCTATTCAGATCCAGATCAAAAACTTATTTGAATGAAATCATCTTCGATGAGAAAAAGTTACAATATTTGATACCAACCAACCCCCTCGAGTTTCTATAATTTCGACTCAGACTATTCAGCCAGTTCAAACTCCTCCTAGAGTCATAACCTTCAGATTCGCTCCTCTCGCCTTGCCTTCCAAATTACATGATTTACCTCATAATTATAATCAGAGAATTAAATTATATGATGTTGAAGGGAATGCTTCAGCTAAAAAACACTTAGATTGGTTTAATGACTTTTTTCGACCTAGAAGAGGCAGATTATGAGGATGAAAAAATGAGATTGTTTGCACAAAGTCTCTCAGGTGAGGTCAAAAAATGGTTCAAAGCTCTTCTTGCAGTGATTATCCCTAATTTTGCAGCTTTTGAAAAACTTTTTCTTGCCAGGTGGGGTGATAAAAATAATCCTCTTCAGTTACTAACTCAGTACAATAATATAAAAAGATCACCAAATGAAACAGTTCAAGATTTATCAACCATATTTATGAAATTTTATAATTCAATTCCCACAAAAGTCAAACCTCCTCCCAGAGTTGCCCAACTTCCATATGCTAATTCTTTTGACAATGACTTTGCCTTGTTGTTAAGAGAAAGAATATCCAATACATTAGATGATATGATGAACGATGCAATTGAAGTAGACGTAAATTTGATGGCATCAGGGAAGATCAAACATGATCTTAACAAAAGTGTGAAGAAGTTCCAAGGGGAAGCACAACCCTCTATGTCTCAATCATCAGATGAGAAATTTGATTTGATGATGAATACTATGGAAAGACTCATGGAAAGGATGTTCATGGAAAATAAGCCTGCCACCATGGATCAAACTCATATTCAGCCTAGAAATCAAAATTTTAGAAGAGCCCCAGTTCCACAGATTAGGAAAATAGACCAAACGGAGCATCGTGATCAACAAATAAAACCTCCTTTTGAAAACAACTATGCAAATGAATATTTTGATCAAATAATCAAAGACCATATGCATTGTTGTGATGATACAGAAACAAACATGTTCTTAACCAAAGGAGAACATTACCAATTTATGGATGCAAATGATAACTTTATGCAGGAAAATGATGATATGTTGTCATCTGAAATAGAAGAATTTAGGACAGGATACCACAATGCTATTATGCATCTTTAGAAGTAGTATAACCTCAGAAGTAAAAAGTCTCCTACAAATATTCCAAAGGTGAATCCTACAAGGGAACTTCAGATAAATACAATTTCTTCAAGACAACCAAAGAAAGATAATTCAGTAAAGGATGTAATGGAGAAAGGAAAATAAAAAGAAGAACCCCCAAAGAAAATACCTGAGGCAAGAAAGGAAACAATCATCAAAGAGGTAGAAAATTCTCTGTCACCTTTTAATTTTGAAAGCGTAATGGATAAAATAAAAAATTATGTTTCGTTTAATGAGTTGATCAAGAATGGAGAATATAGAAATCAAATCATTAAAATGATAGAAATGGAAGAATCCCCTGACACCTTGAACATACAAGATGATCACCCTGCTATCTTGTTTGGCTCATGTGTGGAAGAGAGTGGCGATGTTGATCATGTTCCTCCTTTCTATGTTAGCCTTAAAATTCATGACATGACCTTACAAAATGCCACGTTAGATTCAAGAGCATCACATAATCTGATGCCTAAGGTGGTCCTGGATGAGTTGCGCCTAGACATTACAAGACCTTATAAGGATCGTTTCTCTTTTGACTCAAGGATTGTGAAATGCTTAGGTTTAATCAAATATGTGGTTGTATCATTGTCTCAAATGCCATTGAAAAATCTGATCATGGATGTGGTGGTTGTTGACATCCCTCTGAAATTTGGCATGTTGTTATCTAGATCTTGGGCTGCAAAGTTGAAAGGAACTTTTCAAATGGACATGTCATATGCTACTATCCCTGTTTTTGGCCAAGAAAGGAGGTTGTACAGAGAAGTGTTTCTCAAGTACATGGTGAGTAGAAAAACTCAGCCAAATAATCATCCTATTTACTTTGTTGATACTAAAGTTGGTTCCTCTATTTTTTATAATAACTTGAGGTTTGAAGAGGGGAAGCCAACAATTGTCATGGCTATCAAAGACAAAACTGAGCATCGAACAGACGAAATTACAGATCAAAAAAACAATGCATAGGATGAAATGTGGAATATGAGTTTTGATGGAGTTGTTAATAGGGAAGGAGTTGGAGCTAGTGTGTGGACTAACCCTCCCAATATGGGTAGACAACTCTATTCTTACAAGATCTCTTTCAATTGTACCAATAATATGGCCGAATATGAGGCACCGATTTTGGGATTGAAGACTTTAAAAGAATTGGGTGCTAGAAGGATAGATGTACATGGGGATTATGAGCTTGTCATTAACCAGGTAAAGGGTATATATCAGTCCAAGAATCCTATATTGAGAGCATATAGGAATTTAGTGCTTGATCTTATTGAAGAGTTTTCATAATACAATTTTTTAGTGATTCCTAGGGGGGGAAAATCAAATTGCAGATGCTTTGACTACTTCAGTTTTGGTTTTCAAAATTCTAATTTTTCTTAATAAAAAGCATGAAATTGAAGTCAAACATAGGCCACCAGTACCTGATAACATTAAATATTGGAAAGTATTTGAAGACGATAAATAGGTAGAAACATTCCTTCATATGAGTGATGAATTTTCTCATTTATTTATTGATGATGAGTGTTGTTGTGAAGTGAATGAAGATGCAACTGTGTTCAACAATAATGACCTTTTTGAGAATCAGATTGCTAGAAGAGATATAGTGAACTTGGAAAATAACATTATTCCCAAAGGCTTAGTCCCATTAGAAAGGATTTTTGACAACAATGATGTAGCCAAAAATCCTAAAATCACTGCAAACGATGAGGATATAGAAGATTGCAACATTGGGACTCAAGAAGATCCCAAGATCATAAACTGTAAAAAACGCTCAATCCAAAAATCAAATAGAGATATATTAGCCTTATGAAGAACTTCCTTGATGTCTTTGCATGGAGTTATGAAGATTTAAATGTCTATGATACTAAGGTGATTCAACATGTAATTCCCATAAAGGATGATCATAAACCTTTCAAGAAAAGGTTGAGAAGAATCAACCCTCTGTTGTTTCCATTGATTGAAAAGGAGGTAAGGAAACTGTTTGATGCCAAGATTATTGTGTCCTTAAGATTTTCCAAGTGGGTGGATAACCTAGTTCCTATCAGGAAGAAAAGTGGTGAGATAATATGTTGGCACGGAGGCAAACCCAGGGTTCAACGCTTCAACAACGCACCAACAAAACCCTAACTATCGTCCCTTTCAACAACACCTATGAAACAGATGAAGTCTCACCTGAGGTAGAGGCAGGGGGGTTGTAGGACTCAAGTGTCTACAACCTAGCTGGGAAATAGATCTATGATCACAATACTTAACAAAGAACTTAGCAGTTAACATTCATTAGATTTTACCCTTATTCACATCACAGGTTAAAATCCCTAATTACATAACATCGCAGTATTCAACAAAATCTAAGAATATCTAACCATTTAGCACATAGCATCAACAGATCTAGCATTCATTCATGTTATTAAGAACTAAGTTACTACATCAGATGCATCTAACATACATAAATATTCATCACTAAGCATAAATCACATCAATAGCACAAAGAAATTACAACACAGGATGTACGTGGTTCACCCCAGTGTGGGGCTACGTCAACAAACTCTTCTTCTTATTTATTATCTTCTTTCAATCTTCTTACATGCATAGATCCATACAACCAACTCCACATAGGAAAAGAGATCTGCACGCACCTCGCCAGATCCTCCTTCCCCGAGTTAGGTCAAAACACAAATCCTTCTTACACAATCTGCACACAAGCTTCTTACAATCACTTGCACTTAGCTATGCAAGTCTTAACACATAGTATGCGCAAAGCCTCTAGATCCGCACTAAGTCGATTCTACTAGGTATGTATTTTCTTACATCGCCTAGATATCTATTTATACATTACAAATGGGGCCTAAACATGGGTAAACCCATGGGTCGACATCCCATACCTATTACATAAACCCCAATCCCCCAAAATGTCGCAAAAGGTGGCGAGATCCTGTGATCTTCGCTTAGCCTGGGCGCTTCATCTTCAACCAGCCTGTTGAAGTCCCAAAAATGGTCAAACGCGACCAAGTTTCTCCAAAAATTGGTCGAGGGCCAACAGGACGCTAAAACTCACCTGTGACTCATCCTGAGTCACTCTGACTTGGGAAACTCTGCTTCGAAGGCCTCGAGCTTGGCTTGAGATACCTCAACTTGCTTCTTCTCTAGAGTCTCTTACTCGATGAACTCCTTGATGACTTTCTCTGTGACCGATCCTTCCAAGCGTTTTTCCACCGAGGTGACTACTTGTTCCAGATGTGCTCCTTGTCCCTCTATCTCCTCAAAAAGTGTGTTGGATTCATCTTGTACCTGCTAGAGTCTCTCGGTCACTTCCACGACTTTACTCTGGATGGAATGGACCTACTACTGAACTACACATTGTTCCTGTGGCCTTTTCATCTTCTCAACTGCTGAAATAAGTTTCAGTTGCACTTGCACTATCGTTGCTTGTTTCTTTGCCTCCTGAAGTTGTTCTTCTAATTCTCTTAGTTCTGGGTCCTTTGTGATGCACTCATAGGTCTGTGCACTATGGTTGTTGAGTAGCTTACATTCTAAGGCCAATGCCTTGATTCTTTTTACTATGCTCCTAGTAGTTTCTTCTCTCTGGTCTCGCAATTCCTGCGGAGTGCTTGGAACTGCTTGCAGTTCTAGCTCTGCCAATCTTGCTTGAAGCTATTGAATAACTTCAATGAGCTTCTCCACTTGATTCTCCATTGTGTCTTATTCTATCTGTGAGGGGCCTAGCACAGAGCAAAGTTCTCTAGTGACTGCCTACTTGACTCCCATCTGTTCCACGAGCAACTGTTCTTTGTCCTTCTAGATCTATTCTCCATCCTCTGCAAACTTCATTTGGAGGTCATCTTTCTCTTGCTTCGTGACTCGATGTCGCTCTAGGTATTCCTCCTTTTCTTGTTTCAATGCCTTTGTGGCTTGTTCTTTTTCTTCCTATACATGACAAAGGAGAGCCTCTATCACATATTCTAATCTGTGTAGTTGGGTAGGCTTGTCTCTTACTTCTATACCTTATGATGACAATGATGGCACTGTAGACACTGCACAGCTTGAGTATAGGGCTTGATGTAACCCTTTCATCTCCACCTCGATCCTTTCATACATCGTCTCCTCTTTGGCTTCGTTTCGCTGCAAAATGTCCTCCAAGGTGTCTGATACAACTGCAATGATAAGGTCAATATCATCCACCATGAGTACAGTCTTTAATTGAGGCTTATTTCCTCGTGATTTCTTCCATGCTGATGGTTTATTTGGGGAAACCTTTCTTTTCTTGGATGTCTCAACCTCCGTGATGGGATCCTTAGGTAGTGTCACTTCGCCATGTTCCTTTTTGTTTTCTTCCCCTTCATTCTCTTCCTGGTCTACTTCGTCATATCCTCCTCCTCCTGGTTAATCTGGTGTCGTTTCCTTTGATGTGTTGTTCATTTCCTATACTTCTTCCTTCTTCTTACTTCTGCTATTATTGGGTCCATAATACTCTTCTCGAGTGACTACACAACTTCCGATGAGCTCGGGGTCAGATATTTTTGTCTGTTAGATTGGTACAAGGAACTCTGCATGCCATTCCTTGGTTTCCTCCATATATTCCTCTGCGAGTTTGTAATAGAACTGGAGCTCTTCCTTGTGTTCGTCCCCCCGCTTAGTGATGTAAATGAAATTCCTATCTGTGTGGAACTTCACAAGTGGCTTGAACCTGTGTAGAGTATTCAACATCATGCAAGGGAAATATTCAATGGTCCTCTTTCGCTGTAAATAATATGTGTGGAACACCGCATTGGATTTTCGTTGTTTTTCCATGTCGCTCGAATACTAGAGTGTAGTGAACTTTGCGGCCAGTGGTTCAGATGACTCAATTTCAGGGAAGGTCACTCCTTTTGGAATCTTCCAAGTGATTAAGGCAATGAGAAACAACAACCAACTAAAATGAAACTCGTAGCCCTGGTCCTATGCTTCACAACAATCTTTCTCCAACTGGTTGACAAGGTAGCTCACCCAATTCATTTTCATTCCTTCAACACATTTTCCTGCAAGGTCGACGATAAACCCCGTAACTTGCGTTGGTCTATTCTTCCTATCGAGCTTACCAGTGATCAACTAGCAAGCTAGGAACACTGCACCATTTTGGATGGAGGCTACCTTGTAGCCCCACTTCCCCTTCTCTACATCGTCATAAGTGTCTTTTATGTGATGCGCCAGGGTGCGATTTGCAACCTTCCCTGGGTAAAAATCCTGAGGGTCGGGTCCTTGCATGCTCAATCCGAGGATTTGATGGATTAGCGTCAGATATATGGTGATGCATCGATCCAACCACAAGTAACCACCATGGTAGCATGACAGGAGGAGTTTAACGCACATGTTAACCTCTTGATGTCTGTTAAAATGTGGTATCTTCATCATGTTAAGGATTTTTTATCTCGTGATGTCCATGGTCCACGGCTAGGGGATTATCTTCGACTTCTTCCCTATTTTATTTGTCAAATACTTATGTGGGGTGAGCATTCCATAATTCTTTTGGTCTCCCAAGTTGAAATCACTGATCTTTAGCATCATAATTTGTCCTAATTATAGTCCAACTGCGCGTATCGCCTTCAGGAGGTACGCAGTGATCAGTGTATAGTCGAAGTCTCTTGAGATGATATCACGACTAACCACACCAGCCATAGGCGAGATATAGTCGAGCAGGATTGATGGTATGAGATTCACTTTTGCCAAGTTGTCGCGATGCTTGATTCGTTTCTTTGTCGCAGTTCGGGATGGCCCAGATCGACATGCAGTCTTTGGGGAGGCTTGCAATCCTCTCGTCGATGAGGCATGTTCTCCTGCCGACATGACCTTCTTCGCCAAGAGGTCAATAAAAATCTCTTCGACGGATTTATATATTGCGCTAAGGTCTCTCAACATACATGCTTGTGATCAAATGTCTCAGATAGGTGGAAAAACACTCAAGGTAAGCATAACGGGTGGTGAGGTCTCAATAAGCATTGCGCAAAAGGAATTAGTTCTCTATGGGATAAGATAATCACAATTCACAAAAGTGTCCTCGGTGAAACATTTTACGAGTTGAATAAACAACATCGTAACAAATTCCTCCAACGGACAGGAATGCCTTAATCAATACAATTACATCCGTTATGGAGTGCTCCCAATGGTCCAATGGTGATATTTCCAACAATAAATGTGGTTTTGTCCATTCTAGAGCATCATTATCATGGCTGGGACGCCTCCAATGGTCATACTGATTCGACGTGGAAAAGTGCCAGTCGGTGTTGTTCTGCTATTCCGGCGAGGTTCAAGTTCTGCAAACCTTCCTTCTGCGAAGTCCTCTCTAGAACCTCCTACAATTTTTCTATCTTTGCTTTCTTCTTACTGAGATTTCTTGCTTTCTTCCCTGTGATCTGCATCTCTAGATTCCTCTTTCCATTCTTGTTTTTATCTTCTCTTAGTACAAAAACTTTGCACTGTTGAGGATCTTTCACAGGGCTCGAGGGTAATACTTTTTCTTTTACTAATTTCGGAGTAGGTGCTCTACTCTCCTGCATGGATAAGTTGTTTAAGCCTTCTTGCATTCTTTCAACTTCGACAGCCAGATCTCCGACCCTTAGTTGCTTCAAATTGTCCTCATGTTCTTCTAGTAAGCATGTAATTCTCCTATCCATGAAATCCCTTAATTATTTATTTTTATGTTCTATAGATTCCTCTTTTTCTCTCCTTCGGATATGATCTCTCTCTATCCAATTCATTTCTAACAAAAGTGCAAAAGGGGCGTTGTTCTCAACAAACTTAATGACCTTGAATTATACTTTTGCCAATGTTCCATGAGCACTCATAGGTACATGAGTAAGTCTTCCACATAGGGTTATCATCTTTCCTTTAAACAATCCTATTCCTCCCAATGAAGGAATCATAGCAGGCTTTCCCAAAATTTCCCAAGTACTTTCTGGCATAATGTTCACCTATGTTTCTGCATCCAATACACAGTCTATGTCGAAGTCTCCTATTCTTGTTTCTATGCACTCTTTCTCTTTTAACATCTCTGATAAAATAATGTCTCTGTGATGATTCAGTGTTTCTATCACCTGTAATAATATAGTCTCTGATTCTTTATGGGGTTCTATCATATCTTTAGTCTCTTGACCTTTCTCGTGGTTTTCTTGTCTCATGTTCATCTTCTCAACTTTAGCAATCATTCTAGGGAAATCTAAAATTTCATGTCCAGTAGACTTACAACAAAGGAAAATAGGACCTTTACCAGGGAATTCCTTAGCAAGATGGATCAGTCTTATGCAATGATAACAAAGAGTCAATGCCCTCTTTCTCTTAAATGATCCCCAACCTTTCTTGTTCTGCGCACTAGGATCACAGTGATGGACCTACAAAAAATTATTTCTAGGATCCTACATCCACTTGTTAGTCCAACAACTATTTCTATGCATATGAATAACATATCTTTCACTACTTCTATCAGATATATTCATATCACATCTTCTTTCTTCTAGTTGTGCCCTAGTTTTCAGACTAGGACAAAATCTATCAAATATACCTAGATCCATTCTTTCGAAACAAAAATTTTCACTTATCTTACCTTTATCATGGCACCAAGATTTAATATCTTACCTCTTTTCTTCAGATATGATTCCCTTCTTAGCATAGAGCTTCACAGGTTAAGTAGAATACTCTGCACCACAACAATAGATCTACACAAAGAGCTTTCTCTTTTCCTCATTTCCTAGCAATCACAGTTTCAGGTCCCAACAATGAAACCATTTGTTGGCATGAGGTCAAACCTAGGGTTCAACTCTTCAACAACACACCAACAAAACACTAACTAACGGCCCTTTCGGAAACACCTGTGAAGAAGATGAAGTCTCACTTAAGGTAGACGAAGGGGGGGTTGTAGGACTCAAGTGTCTACAACCTAGCTGGGACACAGATCTGTGATCACAGTACTTAACAGAGCACTTAGCAGTTAACATTCAATATATTTTACCCTTATTCACATCGCAGGTTAAAATCCCTAATTACATAACAACACAGTATTCAACAAAATCTAAGTGTATCTAACCATTTAGCACATAGAATCAACAGATCTAGAATTCATTCATGTTATTAAGTACTAAGATACTACATCATATGCATCTAACATACATAAAGATTGAACATTAAGCATAAATCACATCAATAGCACAAAGCAATTACAACATAGGATGTACGTGGTTCACCCCGGTGTGGGGCTATGCCCAACAACTCTTCTTCTTCTTTATTATCTTCTTTTAATATTATTACATGCACAGATCCACAAAACCAACTCTTCATAGGACAGGAGATCTACACTCACCTCGCAAGATCCTCCTTCCCTGAGTTAGGTCACAACACAAAGCCTTCTTACACAATCTACACACAATTTTCTTACAATCACTTGCACTTAACTCTACAAGTATTAACACATAGTATGCACAAAGCCTCTAGATCCGCACTAAGTCGATTCTACTAGGTCTATCTTTTCCTACATCGCCTAGATATCTATTTATACATTACAAATGGGGCCTAAACATGGGTAAACCTATGGGACAACATCCTGTACCCATTACATAAACCCTAATCCAAAAAAATCCCGCAAAAGGGGGCGAGATCCCGCAATCTCTGCTTCGCCTGGGTGCTCCATATTCAACCAGCCTGTCGAAGTCCCAAAAATGGTAAAACATGACCAAGGTTATCCAAAACTTGGTCGAGGGCCAACATAATATTTTGTGTAGATTTTCGTTATCTAAAGAGGGTGTCTCTCAAAGACAAGTATCCACTTCCTAAGATGGATTACATCCTGCAGAAGGTGGTGGGATCTCAGAAGATATCAATGCCAGATGAATTTTCTGGATACAACCAAATTATGGTGCATCTGGATGACCAAGAGAAGACAACTTTTACAACACCTTGGGGCACTTTCATGTATGTGAAAATGTCTTTTGGGCTTATGAATATTGGAGAGAATTTATAAAGGGACATGGACATAAACTTTGTCGATGAAAAGGATAAGTTTATTTTGATTTACTTGGATGATATCAATGTATTTTTGAATTCCAATGATCAACATCTTGAACATCTAAGAAAGGTTTTCCAGAAATGTAGAAAGTTTGGCATCTCGTTAAATAAAAAAGAATAAAAATTTGGAATGCAAGAAGGAAAATTGCTTGGACACATCATTTCAAAATAAGGAATAAAAATAGACCCTAGTAGAGTGGAAGCAATTCTGAAGATTGACACTCCCAGGAGAAAGAAAGAGGTACAATCTTTCCTAGGAAAAGTAAATTTTTTGAGGAGGTTCATTCCCAACTTGGTTGAGATCCTAAAGTATGTAAAAAATATGCTCATGAAAGGCAATGAAATAAAATGGAATCCTAAATCTAGGAAGTCTTTTGAAGATATTATTAAAGTGGCACTGACCAAAGCTCCAGTGTTAGCCAACCCGAATTTTGCAAAAGATTTTATCTTGTTTTCCTTTGCCTCAAAACACACCATTGTTGGTGTTTTGTTGCAAAAAGATGATCAGAACTTTGAAAGACCCATATCTTATTGTAGCAGGACAATGAGAGACTCCCCACTAAGGTATGACATCATGGAAAAACAAGCATATGCCTTGGTGAAGGCCCTTAAAGAATTCATAACTTATATTTTACATTCCCATGTCATTGGTTATGTGCCTAACAATTCTGTAAAAGATATTTTGAATCAGCCTGATCCTGAAGGGAGAAGGGGAAAATGGATAGCAGTAATGTTGGAGTATGACCTCGAAATCAAGCCTACAAAGCTGATTAAGGGTCAAGGGCTTGCAAAATTAATGGCTCAGTCAAATTTTGATGTTTTGGGAATCAACTTTATTGTTGATTTGTCAGAAAATTGAGAAGAAGAAGAAGTCCCACATATATCCTAGAAGTTACTTGATTCTCCTTGGTATGTTGATGTTATTTATGTATTAGGAAACTTACAAGCTCCTCCCGAATCGAGCAAAACAAAAGCGATATTTTGAAGTTGAAAGAAACAAATTTTGGATTTTGTACAATTCTCTGTATTGGAAAGATCCAGGTGGGATCTTACTAAATTGTTTGCCGGAGGAAGAAATGAAAAATGATATTAAATAGTTTCACAAAGGTTACTGTGGGGGACATCATTATTGGAAGACCACTGTGCACAAAATACTAAGGGCATGGTTCTATTGGCATAGTATTTTTTCTGATGTATACAAGGAAGTTTCCACCTACCATGAATACCAGATCTTTGATGAAAAAAGAAATCTACAACCCCTACCTTTAAAGTCTATCTCTATTGAAGCATCATCCATGCAATGGAGCCTTGATTTTATAAGAGAAATTAATTTTCCATCCTCAGTTTAGCATAGGTGGATACTGGCAACCATGGACTACTTCACCAAATGGATTGTAGTAGTCCCCACAAGGAAAGTTACTGATATTGTCATCATTCAATTTTTAGAGAGTAATATTTTGTCTAGATTTAGTTGTCTAGTCAATATCATTACTGACAATGCAGCGACATTCAAATTTAATAAAATGGAGAAATTTTGCAGTGACTATAACATAACTCTGGGCCATTCCACAACTTATTACCCACAAGGTAATGGGTTATCTAAATCATCTAACAAAATATTGACCAGGATTATTAAGAAGCTTCTGCAGGAAAACAAGAAAGCTTGGCATAAAAATCTCATCTATGCGTTATGGGGTGACAGGATCACCACTAAAAGGTCTATTTCTACATCACCTTTTCAAATTCTATATGGTATAGAGGCAGTTTTTCCTACCTCATTAGGAATGCTAGTGAGGAGAATGTTGCAAGAGCAAGAAGATGAACCAAATGATGCTCAAAGGAGAATAAACCAATTGGTCCATGTGCAAAAAATGAGAGAACATGTCTTCAATAAATCACAGCTACACCAAGATAAAATGAAAATAATTTTCGACAGACACACCAAAGAAGATGATTTCAAGGTGAATGATTTGGTACTAAAGTGGGATGCAAGAAATGAAGATAGAGGAAGGCATGGGAAGTTTGATCATCTTTGGTTGGGACCATTCAAGATTGTTGCATACCATGGGAACAATGCATATTTGTTCCAAGATCTTAATGGAGATCTTATTGGTGGGGGACCTGTGAATGGCAGGTTTCCCAACCATTATATTGTTTAGGAAAAAAGTTTAGTTTCTTCATGTCATTGTAAATAACCATTTTTATTTTCAGATAAAGCATTTTGAATCAGTAATCAACAGAAAATTCAAGCCCGAAGTGAAGGCCCTAAGTTTATGTTGAATTTAGTCATAGTTGTGTCAAAAGGGTTTTCAAAAGAGTTTGTTTTGTCATTTTAGAGTCTTTGAGTCAAATAAATCCCAATGGTCCAGAACTTGGTCTGATGTTATTTGTTACCTCACTGGGAGGATAACATACCCATTCGAGCCAACTGTTAGCACCATGATTTTTTTCGTTACAGTCAGTCCTAGATGATTCATAGTCAGTGCGTCAAAGTTTATAAGGTTAGCAACCAAATAAAGAGTGGTTCTAAATTATCGAGTAACGGGTCTAGCCATAAGTTGGTTAAAGGGGTGTAAGGTTGGTCACATTTTAATCGTAAAGCTCCACTTCCCTAAGTCTCAATTCATGTCAAAAAAGTGGAAATTATGCACCAAAATCGAGCAAGTGGTTGGGATAAAGGTCATGTCTAAAGATATTATGAGCATCATTCCCTAATCATGAAGTCAGAAAAGTAAACAATCATGGAACTTTTATCATTTGTACTTTGAACACTTCAAAAGTGTACCTGTTGCATGAGTTTGCTGCACAAATATTCAACCTAATTTCAAACTTCTCGTCACCATGGATTTACTGTCATTTTCCATTCTTTCATTTTGTATCTGTTCAAGCATAAATATTTCTCAACCTTCATGCCTCTCCTTCACTTTCAGAGTTTGTGCATCATTCGTAGTTTTTTCATCAAGCTCTGAAACCCTTCGTTGCATAAAATTTATTTGTTGTCAATCATTATGTAAGTCTATAGTTTTGATTTTGCTGCATCTCCTCCATTATTTTCAGACATTGCTTAAAGTCTTTTGGATCTCGCTGCAAACTAGTTTTTTGGACAAGTTGTTTCTTCTCCGAGTTTTCCACTACGCCGAAATTTTCCTTCACAATTTCCTACTGTGCCAAGTCTCCCATTGTTTTTTTCTATCGTCTTGAGTTTCCCCACTACGCTGAATTTTTTTGTCACACTTTACGTACACGCCAAGTTTTCCCACTCCGTCGAATTCCTCCATCGTGCTTTACTGTCGCACTAGAAATTTGTTTTACTGATTTGTTTGGCACGCAAAGATTCTTGTTGCTACATTTTCTTGTAGTTTCTGCAAAGTTCATCATTCTTATTTTCCACGCAAAGAGGTTATTACAATTCATTACTGCGTGCATGAAATTAATATGTACCATCATCATGGAAACTTCCCAAAGAAAAAGAAAGAATGTGAGAAGTGGTAGGGTGGTCAGGTTTGAACCTCAAGATCTGGAGTTCATAAATGAAGACTCGACGATCAGTGCGTCTTTTGAACAAGCTAGATGTATTTGTTTCTGCAAAAGGGTTCAGGGATATAATGTGAAACTAGATGAGCAACTCACCCTCAATTTTACTAGGGTCGGCACGACAATTGCGAGAATCACTTTCCAAGTGACGTAGGAAACTTTGTCAACTGTGACAAAGATCCCTCCACATGAAGAAAAATGTTTTAAAGGTATTCCTTTAGACATTTCATGTTATATGGATTTCATCAAGCCCGAATGTCGAAATCGAAAAATCGGAGCCGGCCAAGGGTGATTTTAAGGATGGAAATTTATTTTAAAATGTAGAAACCTTGGCGAATCTTACTAATCCTTCATATGCCAACTATAAATGTTTGGCGACATTTTTGTAAAAATATTCAAATTTGTAAGGATTTTATATAGTTTGTATAAAGTTTTGGAAATTTTTAAGTTAAAATAATTTTATCCTGTAGAATTTTGGTTAATTATGTTTAGAAAAGAGAATTTTTTTTGGGAAAAACCATGGAAAATTAGCCCATGAGGGAAATTTAGCCCCTTAAATCATCCCTAGAGCCGACATTCCAAGCAAGTATCTCCTCGAGCCTTTTGAAAAACTTTTGAAGATAATCAGAAAATATGTCCCCTGTGAAGGAAGGTTTGATAGGGTGTATCCATACCACATTAGGTTACTGATGCACTTCACAGGGAAAAATCCCTTAAACTTACCTTTCTTATTTTGTTGAATCCTAGGAAAGATGGCAGACAGTGTCCAGGCCAAGGTTGATCAACCAGGGAACAACTTATTCCATTTTTCATTAATTAAGATGTTAGTGGTTGAAGAATTGAGACATTAGAACAAGGACTGGAATTCTTTTCTGATTTCGGCTAACATTCCCAGAGACCCTAAAGGAGACATTCATCTATCTGAAGAGGAACCTACACTTCATAGTTAAGAGGTGAGAAAGGAATATGTTACTGAAAAAAGAAAAGGGAAATAAATATAAGACTTGTCATTTAGTTAGCCAACATCCCAAATGAAAAGAAGGTCAATATTGACTGATAAAAATGAGGAGATCCAAGCTCCCAGTAAACCGCACACCAAGTCCTCTGCCAAGAGATTTCCTATACACAGAGTTCAGCTAGAGCTTGTTGAAGGTGCAAACAAGGGAATTGACAAAAGACATGTGGAGTTAGGTGAGGAAAATGCAAATACTCAGGAAATGAAGTAGCAATTGAAGCAAGCACAACACGTTATAGCCCAATTTTATCAAGAAAACAGAGAGTTGAGAAGGAAGCTAACAAAAAATATGATTGAAGCACCAACTTCATAGAGTCGAGTAGGTCAGTTATCCCCTACCTCTCCCACAACAAGAGAAAATAATGTAAATTGGATTAAAAAACAACTCATAGGGGCCCAAGATGTAATCATTGAGCTTAGGGAGGAAAAGAGGATGTCAAAGGAAAAAATAATGGAACATTTCAAAGAGTGCAAACCAACTATTGATAATGCATGTGAAACTCTCTCTGGTGTTCAATCAAAACTAAAAAGGAATTTGTTTTTGTTGAGACAGGTGAAGAGTTTGAACAAACAAAACTTATCTTTAAGAAAAACAGTCAGAGATTTATGGTTACAGGTGAAGTTGGAGGCATAATATAAGGATGAGCTAAATCCCCTAACTAGAGTTGCGGAAGTATGAGTAAGGGAGATCCATTTTTGTCTTTTTCGGTCATGGCATGGAATATTTCTCCGTACATAGGCTGCTTTCTTACATTAACAAGAAGTCAGAGACACCACTTGCGCAATGAATATTTGTTGCGCAAACACTGTAAGCTTACCTGATCAGAAGGGAAGGTATTAATGAAATGCATGCAAGTTTTGAAGTAGATGCATGGTCCCCAACCGTTTCTACTACTTGGAGTTGCACGAGTGACCACAAATGGACATCTTCTACACAAAATCACCACGTGCATGCTATAGCCAGTAATCGGGCAGCAACAACCAAATTCTGTTATACAAAGGTGACATATTTTCCAGTAGTACGCATGATTACCTGAGAACCACTTAGAAGAAAACATTGATTTATCATAACCAGATGGTCGAATCTTACTCATGACCAAATGATTGAAACAAATATGTCGGTTGTGTTATGATTCGACACAGTCGGGTTTCTATTTTTAGTAAATTTTTTTGAAGAGGTTGTCCAAGGGGAGAGTAACCGATACATGATTCTAGGGGGAAGTATTTCGAACCTAGCATCCCAGGAGGGCGTTAGTTTTCTATATATTAGATATTTTTTATGTAATCCAAGTTGGAAAAAAAGTGTAGACAGGGCACTCTTGAATATAGTTTTTTGAATCTGATGGAAATATAAATGCATATGTCCCGAAGCTTTCGATGAAAAGATTCTAGTGGTGGTGGTTTAATTTATTATGATCTTATCTTTGTATGTACTTCTTGTTTCCTGAAAATTCATGTATGTTTCATTCGTTTAAATTGGAAATATTTAAAGGGTTTAAAATTCACCTCATGGTGATTTAGACTCAACCATTTAAACTCCGTGTCTTCTTCTAAGTTGGGTCGAAATTCATCTCTAATGGTGCTTTGATTTGCTTTATGTTTCTCCTTTCTTTCGCCATACACAACGATATTGAAAATGAAATACCATTACCTATTTAGCCTTTGTCCTCTCAAATATTACCCTACCAGTTATTGATTTCTCTTATTTTCAAGGGGTTGACTCCATAGCCAAAAATTTACTATACCTCCATCCCAGTGAAACTAAAAATAAATAAGATTCTCAAGCATCTAAATCTAGTCATCAGTCCAAAGTTATTATCTATCAGAGACTAGGTCTCAGAGAGAGCCCTATCTAGATTGGGAAGGTTAGTTTCCAATCTTAAAGTTGGTTTGTAGGTTACCTTGGTAGATCATTTTCTTCATCCCAATAGTTTACCAAGTGCTAACAAGCGTGGCATAAGAAGTAAAATCGAGAGCCATGACAGATGCAAAAAATTTCATGGCTCTAGAAAGAAAAGCACCACGAGAGCCATGAGAGACAACCAAGGAAGAAAAGGAATTTCTAGAAACATTCCTCAAAGAAGTGCAGATCGAACATGAAGAGGAAAAAAAATGCATAGACAAACTGGAACAAAGACTTTAGGAAGTCTTCCAAATGATCCAGGACAACACACTAGGAGGAGAAATCATCATGGAAGAAAATATAAAAAGAATAGCATAGACGATGGAGGGGTATAAACATGAGATAGTAGAATTGGTTGGGAATTTGACACGAACCACCCCTCCATAGGTCATATGAGAGAGGGAGCAGTAGGAAAAAGAACAAACAGATATTATTTCATTGGAAGTAAAATAAGTATCTGATATCTACAAAAGGACCGTGCAGATATGGACGAGCCTGGAAAAAGACTAAGGGATCCAACAATTAGATCATAGGGAACAAAAGTTGAATGCCACGGTGTAGTATTTAAGTAAAAGGAAGAAGACAATGTCTATATCATAGAGGATGAAGGTCGCGCATGAGATGAAAAACCTACAAGAAGAAGTGAGGAAAATCCAAGGAAGAAGACATACAAGACAGGATCAGTTGGAGCCAACTCTAGAGAAAGAAAAAAGCATGATAGTAGATTTGGATAGAGAAAAAGGAAGGCTGGAACAAATGCACTCGGATATTTTAAGAGTGCTAAAGGAGCACATATTCAGGTGGTGGAGACCCTGACAGAAAATAGTTCGGAAGCAAAGACACAAGTCGATGCACTCACAAATAAGTTCCAGACAGTGGAGAAATATGTGCAGGAGGCACACATGACTTGAGTGGATTGAGACAAGCCACGGGTCAATGATATCAACCAAAAAAACATATCATTTCCATATTTGAAATCGAATCGGGCCTCCCTCTTGGATTATTTCAACTATTATATTCTCATTTAATACTTAGCACCCAAAATAACATGTCCCACATTCCTTGCTAGTGGAGTATTACAATTACACATAACAATAAATCATTCATATATATATAAGATATTCCATAAGTTGCATGTGGTTGGTACTTGGAGTTTGAATAATATATCAAAATCTAGGTGTAGCAAGAATAAACTAAATTTTTTATTAAAACATTTTCTCCCTTTTAAAATCAAATTGCTAGCACACACAACATCCACCAATTGCACATGGAAACATGTTAGGATTTCCATCTTTATTCTCAAACTGTGGAATCTTTATCGTAAGGTAATCATGAGCAAAAAAAGAGGATCACTTTCTAATCATTATTTTTCTAAAGGGGTCCCACCTATTTAGTATTATTTAAAATGTATATAAGTAATAATGCACTGCAACCCATTTGCAGGAAGGAGTTTTATGTTGCAATTTTGGGCATCAACAAGTGGTAGTATGGTGTTGTTAAATTTATTAATTCTTTGGATCTAATAGATTGTGTTATCACATTTATGTGTTACTTGTGTCATGAACTTATTCCACACAAGTAATTCAAATTATTCATTATATTCATGGATTCTACTAGTTAGCTCATGATCAGGATAGATTAATTTAAATGGTATTAGTTTAGAGACTGCATCTTAGAATAATAATCATACCTCTTAGTTTAATTTTAATTTAACTGTGTTTACTTCATTTATATTATTTTTAATTCATTTGAGAACCTTTGGTTTTCATATTCATATTTTAGTTAGTATTCTAGTTAGTATTTTAGTTAGTTGGTAACCAGGCCAAAATCTAGTCGGAAGCACTACTCCAAACGAGAGTGGGTCTAATTGGGACCTGCCATTGGGCATTTTCCCTCAACTGATTGAACGTGTCATTTTGGCCCCTCAACAGGAATTTCAAGGACTAGAGAATGGCAGTCAACTGAAATTGTATAGGGACAGTCGACCCACTAACCCTCGGTAGTTGTATCCCAAAAGTTAGACTTGTACATATTTTAAATAGTAGAAGTTAAAAGAAGAAAAAGAAGAAAAAAGTAGAAAAATGAGAAAAATTCAAAAAGAAGCACGTAGATGGATCAATGGTCAACAAACAGTTGGGATCTATAGTGCGCAGTAGAAGCTAAAAAGAACTATTACATAATTGTGCGACAAAAAATATAGTGCAAAGCAGACAAAAAATTAGGGCGACAAGAAGTGAAGATCTCCAGTCCGCCAGAGAGATATGACAATAAAAAAATATTGTGCACCGGAAAAATGAAATAGTCAGGAAAATAAAAACCAGCCAACAGAAAAATGAGGTGAGAAACAAACATTTATGAAAGTAAAGGAAGTGTGCCTGGCAAGCTTTGGAGCATTTATGACAGCACTATAAAAGAAATAATTGTGCCTGACAAGCCACATTGTGACTTCAAGTGAACACAGAGCTAAGGAGTAAGAAGCTAAGATAAAAAAAGAAAGTGAGAAGGCATTCAGTGAGATTTATGAGAAAAACCACACATATTTAAGTAAGATGGCACCACCAAAGCTCAGATCTCCCAACAGGACCACAAGGAAAACACGTAGCACCATGAGGTCGTCGTAGGAGCCAACAATGGAAGTGTAAAACTTTACGAAACCGGTGAGATTCATCGATGTGGCTGTTATTCATTCCCCTTTCATAGAACCAATGATATCTACAATGGTAGAGGAGAAGGAGTCAACCCTACGACAGAACAAATGAAAATTGACCCACAAAACATAGAAGAGGAGCAAAACCCAATGCAACAACCCAGTGTGGAAACAGTTCAGCCAACAAATGATATATTATTATTCAAACTCAAAGTAGATAGGGAGAGCGTAGAAACAAGAACGCTTAGATAGAAAAATGCTATCCCCAGGCCTATCACACAGCAGAATAATTGTGCATAATTCCTTAATGGAGAGACATGTAGGGAAGCTAACATCCATGTGCAGGAGGGACAAGAAGGAAGGGACATACCAAAGAAAAATAACCCAATCAAAACAGAGAAAACAAATTCAAGGCCTCCCAAGAGAAAAATTTTACAGTAAGGAGGAGCATGCAATAAAATGAAATCACATAAGGAGGTCCCCCAGTATATAATAACATAATATGGTGTGGAATTATTCATGGAAAAAGTACAAGACCTCACCACAGAAGCATACGAAGATGCAGAAAAACAAAGAGAGAATATAACGCAAGAGATTACATAGGTCAAGAAGGTCTTGGAGAAGATACAATTTACCCAGATGCAACAAAAAGAGGAAACACAACAGTAGAAAACAGTGCACGAACAACACATACCAGTGCAGACTGAGGAGGAGATAGTGCAAATAACAATAGTGGTAAGTGAAAACTTTAGAATTACTAAGGACATGTTTCAAATGAATGAATACATGGTGCACAAATGGGTTAATGATGTAGAATAGATGGAATTGGTATTGGCTAAGGTACCAACAAAAGTGCTATATAAGTTACAGATGAGCGTGGCACAAGAAGTACAATCCAGAGCCATGACAGATGCAACAAAATTGGAGATAGCCAAGGAAGAAAAGGAAGTGCTAGAAATTGTCCTCAAAGAAGTGAAAATCGAACATGAGGAGGAAAAATAATGCACAAACAAACTGGAACAAATACTTGAGGAAGTCTTCCAAATGGTCCAAGACAACACACTAGCAAGAGAACTCAGCACGAAAGAAAATATAAAAAGAATAGCAAAGATGATGGAGGGGTATAAATAGGAGATAGTAGAATTAGTTGGGAAGCTTACACCAACCACCCCTCAAGAGGTCAGATGAGAGAGGTAGCAACAGGAAATAGAACAAACAAATAGAATTGCACTAGAAGTAAAATAAGTATCCAAGCTCTACAAAAGGACCGCATAGATATGAATGAGCCTAGAAAAAGACTAAGGGATCTGTTAGTATTTAACTTTGTTTTTTATTAAGAGAGTGTCCCTAATCCTTAATCCTCCCTGCTTATGCTTTGTTGCCTGAAATTTAATTTTTACCCCTTGGTCTGATTTGTTATGTTTTGCATTTTTTCACTTTGAAATGATTTTCTTAAGTTTTTGAAGGTTTAGGATTTGATTTGATTTGATGGATCTTGTCACATCACTTGTCTATTTCATTTTTGAATTTTCAAAAATATTTCCAAATTATGAATGGCTCTACAATAATAGCACTAATCTTGTAGGGCTAAGGATAATAATTTTTTGTCATGCACCATCTAACCCTGGTCACATCATAATTGTTCAAATCATGATTAGAGGATCTGCATGCCTCTCCACGATCTTCTCTCAAGTTGATATTGTAGTTTTAACCATCATATGCAGGGGATCGAGTGTACTAGCTTGATCTTCATCAAATCAAACATGACTTGATATTATTTAAAGAAACTATCACTTGCTATTCTAATATATCAGATATCTTGTGCAGAGATTGAATTGGAAACATAAAGGATTTTTGGTTTCTAATAGTCATAGGTATCAAAATTTTCAGTTCCAAACTACGCAAAGCTGTTAACAGAATTATACCAGCAGCATGGAATCGAAGAAGAGTGGATAGATAATTAGATTGGAACCTCAGGGCACAAAATTTCTTGAAGCCTACCCACAAATAGCGTAGAGGTTTAAGATGCAGGTTGGTTTGAATTTTTCACAACCTTCCAGGGACACGATGAACATGTCTCAATGATCTTCGCACATAAATTTGATGGTTTTGAAGTTGTGATTGGGAAATTGTTGATGATGGTGACTGAACACTCAATTGCAAGAGCCTGCAAATTTCCAATTGGTGGAGAAAGGTGGTGGAAGAAAGAGAATGTGTTAATGGAGTTTGTAAATTAGTTCTTGATTCGAGATAAAAAGAACCCTAATTGGAAAAAGGGAATACCACATAGCTAGATAAAAAAGGAATGACATATTGATTTGATAATCATTCACAAGTATATTACATGTGAGGTTAGGTTCTCATTGGTTTACATTTATCATATCAGACTGTTAATGCACATTAATGGAGATTATCCCCTCAATTTACCCTATTTCCTACAAAAGAGTTTATCAAAAATGTCCAAAAGGGTGCAGTATCATCCTGCTACAACCAAACGAAGTATTTTTCATCATTTTTTAATAAATACATTGGTTGTATCCTCTTTGAATGAATTCCAGGGACCCTAGGATTGGCTAATCCAGTCTCTAGGTAATGATCCACAACCAAGCAAATCTAAAAAATCCAAAGGGAAGAGATCAACTATACAGAAACAGATTGGTATAGTCAATGAATCCCTAATTAAAGAAGAAACATTTTCAATTAGGGTAACAAGGGCCAGCAAAAGGAAGATGCAAACTCAACAGGTCGTTGTTGATGCTCTTGTAGGTAAAGGTCAGGAAGAAGCTACCACCAGTAGAGGTAAGAAATCAAAACCAGATGCAGATATTGATATGTTTCATGATCCAGATATAAATATGGAAGTAGATGTGGATGAAGATTATAAATCCACAGTCAAGAATAAACATAAATCGAAAACTAAGAAAGGTTCCAAGGGCAAAAAATAGGGGAAGAAACCTAAAACTATGTCTAAATACCCTATAAGAAACTCCACTAGGGATGTCAACAAATTCAGGTTAAACTCTAAGGCTATGTTTGATCCATCTATAAAAAAAGAGAACCTTATAGTCATAGAGGATAATTTTGAAGATTATAAAACGGGCCTCAAGGAACAAGCATAGATACCTCATTTGCACAGGAATGAAAAAGAAACTAAAAACTTTGGGAAGACACAAGAAAAAGGAAAACAAGTTGCTCAAATACTCTAGGAGACCTGTGAAAAGAGAAACCACAAAATCAAATTAAATATATGAATATGTGTTTAAGGTACAAATGTATTTTATGATGACAGAGATGATATTTTTGTAGAACCAGAAAGCTACAGGAAATACTCTATTTTTTACCTGTTTTAGTATTTATCCTCAAGAGAGGTTGTAGACAAGATGGAGATGAATTAGTTGAAACCAAAAGAGGTTTTTGTTGGGAACATGCCCCTTCAAAAAAAACTCTCTCAGTTTTTACATATATATTACATTTTAAGAGATTCAAATTTATATTTGAGGCATATTTTTCAAAGATTTCACTATAAATAATTTCTTGTTTTAGTCACTAATTTTGGGCGAGGTTTCAAAATAGATGGAGATGAATTTTGGGAAACCAAAAGAGGTTTTTTTGGGGAATGGGCCCCTTCAAAAAAATATCTCATATTTTACATAGTTATCTTCATTTGGGAGATACAAAGAGATTGTTGGACCCTATTTTTCAAGAATTTGCCAGATTTATTTTCCTAAAAAACCTCATGGACAATAGTTGACAAGCCACCTCATCAATTCGTCTTGGAGATAATATTTGATATTCTCCTTGAGTATTTGAAACAAGAAACTAAATATAGATGAGAAGGTTTTCAAATCCATTTCTTTTGGATCTTGATAATTATGTATTGTTTCTATATAAACTCTGTAGAAGGAGAAGTAAGGGGTCGAAAAAGTTGGATAATCGGGGACCTATTTTGAACTCTTTGTAAGACATATTTATTCTACTTTGATACTTAATGGAAAAGACATGTTGATGGTCAGACTTTCTCTTCTTTCATGTTCTTTTTATTTTCTTGCTTGAGGTCATTTTTCAATTGCAATGCATTGTTTTCTTAGTCTTAATTAATGCAATGAAGATTTTGTTGTTATTCTTATTATCAAGATTTGCTTTACAAGCACATGTTATTGTTTCTAAATCACATTTTGAGATAAGAAATCCATGTGGGGTTAACATATTGAAGACTTCCATATTTCCTCTCTTAATTTTCCTTATTTTATCTGATCTATTTATGTGGCTACCCTTTAACAAATCAGTGGGATATATCTTGGATTTATTCTGAACTTCACGTTTACTTTGAAACCTTGAACCAAATTTCAACCATCATTAAAAACCAATTCATAAAACCCTTAAAATATTATTGCAATAACCTAATGATGCCCTAGCTTGCCCTCTCATAGTCAAGTGCAACTTTAGGGACTAACAGGATCCAACAGTTAGATCATAGGGAACATAAATTGAATATCGAAGTGTAGGATTTAAAGCAAAGGAAGAAGAAAATGTTTATATCAGAGAGGATGAAGGTCGTGCATGAGATGAAAAACCTACAATAATAAGTGAAGATAATATAGGGGGGGACAAACAAGACAGGCTCAGTGGGAACCAACTCAAGAGAAATAAAAAAACATGATAGCAGAGTTGGATAGAGAAAAATGAAGGATGGAACAAATGCATTTAGAGAGTTTAAGAGTGCTAAAGGATCAAAAAACAATTCAAGTGGTGGATACCTTGAAAGAAAAGAGTGCGTAGGCGAAGACACAAGTCGATGCACTCACAAATAAGTTCCGGGAATTGGAGAAATTTGTGCATGACGCACACACAACTCAAGTGGCTCGGGACGAGCCACATGTTAGTGTTGGGGGCCTTTTGGAGCAGGAAAGTTTTGGGTTCATCGCAGTAAACAAGGCAGAAGGGACCAAGGGATAATTGCATGCCAAGAAAGAAGGGAAAACAGTGCGACAGAGGACAAAGGAAGCAGTGCACCACGAATAAGGAATATTAGCATGGAGTCAAAGCAAGGAATGATTGGATCAAAGACCAACCACGCACAAGGAGTTATAAAGTGGACAAGTGGATTCCACTTATAATTAGGGTCTTGAGTCATGATGTAATGGTTTTAATCCACCTTTTTGTATAAACAGAGGATGTCTGAGGTAGATAGGGGTGTCTTAGAACTCATCTGTGAAGAATCTATTTTTGGAGAACTTTTGAGTCTTGAGTCGCAGTGATATCTTTTGGCCAAGAGCTGTGGAGCTCGATTTGTATCAGTTTTGGAGAATCATGAATTATTAGTGAGGGTCAGGTCACAAGTTGTGGATCTTTGTGCAACATTGTTCATCCTCATGGACCATTAATAACCTATGATGTAATGCATGTAGTGCTATCTTGATGAAGAATAATAAAGAAGAAGAAGATCTTTGTGGACAAAGCCTAGGGGGTGAACCACGGTAAAATCATGTGTTGTTATGTGTTTTTTATTTTGTTAATTCTTCAATTATAAATGAATGATGAATGGATAGAATAGTATTTTGTGGCGTGCAGTACTGATAATGCAGAATGGAATAATTGTTAGATCTATATGTATGGTATAATATGATGCATGTTAAAGTAGAAGTAAAAGAAGTAAATGAATCCCCAATCCTTTCCATGACTGTAGACATCTACATCCTGTATTCACCCATAAGCCATCTCGGGTGAGACTGCATTGTGCACTCTATGCGTGATGTAGCCTTCTGGTTTACTAGAGGGGTCGATGGTTTCTAGGTTTTTGTTAGAGAACTAAAGTAGAACCTGGGTCGGCCCATAACATCCAACAATCCTTGATGGCTGATGTTATTTGTGACTCTCTCACAGTGTCCTTGATATATCTATGGGCAGTCATTGATGTTCATGGTTTGTTCCACCGGTGTGGTTTTGGGGGGTGCGAACGAGGCTCTCCTTGGAGTCTAGTTCCCTCTCCCTCTGATTAGTTCATGCTTCTATTGGTGTTTTGGTCATTTGGGCCGCCATAAATATCTCTGCTAGTGTTTTTCTTCTGGAGTGGACTCTCCTTTGCATCCTTTGACTCCTTTTATTTTACCCCTATCAAGTGTCGGTTCATTCAGGGGTTTATGTATACTCAGAGTCTCGTCTTGTTTTTGCTAAGGAGTTGGTGCTAGGTTTAGTTTTTTAGTGATAGATTTTGGGGTTTTGTTTCCCTCTTTGTCGCTAGGAGGTTGTATGCCACTCGGACCTGGTCCATTCGGCCTCTAGGGCTTCTTTTGGTGGTTTTTTCTGATGCTTTCTCTTGGAAAGGTTTTGGGTTTGTCTCTTGGGGTTTTCACTTTTAGTTATATAATGGGATTATTCTGGTCCCTCTCTTTGCTATGTGGGGCTTGCACTGAATCACAACGCTCTTTTGGTTGTATTATTTAGTTGTTGGTTTCTCCTAGCTTTCTTAGGACATGATAGTTTGTTTATTGAGGCTAGTCAGACTAAATGCATGAATTCTCATGCATTCTTCAGAATGTAAATTTTCTCTATATGAATAAAAGGTACACTTTTTTCCTTGGAAAAAAAGGATTATAAATATAGGTGCAAAAGCAAAAAATAATGAAATAAAAGAAAAGACAAATCTGAAATACAATATTTAAACAATATCATAAGTGAGAAGAAATCACCAAATCATTTTATTAATATCAACTATGAGTTACAACTGAGAATATATTTTCAATTCCCTGGGAGGACCCAGACCGAAGGAATTCTTGGAATTCCAAGATGTAATTATGACTCATAATTTTTTTGAACCCAGCAAAACTAGCATTAATTAGAACTAAATTACTTTAAAACTTCTAATTAAAACCAAACAAATATTCAAGAAAATAAATAACCTTGGAGCATATCACCAATCAATGCTTCCTAGTTTTTTCTTTTCCACCTTCAAAATAACCATGTTTTCAACAAGATAATTCAACTCCAATGAAAACTCAAAATGAATGAAAATATCGTAACATCACTTAGGATTTAAGCATGCCTTATCAGAAGTTTCACTTCTCTATTTTCTCCTCCCCTTTTTTTCTTACTCTCCTTATTTTATATATTCATGAAGTAGTTAGGTAGTTCAACTACCCTTTTGTATTAAAAATTAATTAACTTTTATTTTAGAGAAGACAACCTTATTCATCATAAGGGTAAAATATATTTTTTTATTTAAATTAATAATAGGTGGGGTCCCACTAGGTCTTTGTTTCCTCATTTTCCAGATATTTCCTTGTAGCTCCAAAAAAAATTGAAAATATATACACATATCAACAATAGAAAGTAGATCAAGATAAGATATCCATCCAAACTATTCCATATCAGTAAACACTTGTACCTCTCAAATATCAAAATAGTATGATATTTAAAGTTTCAAAAAATAAATATCACATGCATGTTGTATGTCCTAAAATAAAGTATCAATTGTCAATAATAAAACATTGTTATGATATAAACTAAAAATTATGAGGATATTTCTTCTTGAAATATTCTTCACTTTCTTTTTTTCCTTCAGACACATCTTGTCTAGGATTTAGAAATTCTTCGTAATAATCATTTTTCTCTTCATACTTAACTATTTCCGGATGCATGTCATTGAAGGAAACTTTTCTTTTACCACTTTCTTCTTTTTTTTATTGTTATTTTGAGTGTACATAGGATGAATGAGATGTCTTGGTGCTAGGGGAAGTAATAGGTTTCTTTCCTTTATCCATACGAACTTCGTGTGGGGGCATTCTATGATCCTTGGGAGAAGGGATAATTTTAAGGATACAAATTTATCTTAGAATATAGAAACCCTAGTGAATCTTACTAGTCCTTAATATGCAAACTATAAAAATTTTGGTAATATTTTTGTAAAAGTATTCAAATTTCCAAGGATTTTATATATTTTCTATAAAATTTGGTCTATTTTTAAAGTAAAATAATTCTATTCTATTTAATTTGGGTGAATCACTTTTAGAAAAATGGAAATTGGCGAATAGTTTGTTTGTAAAAAGAATTTAAAATTAGCCCATGGGCGATATCTAGCCCCTAAAAGTTTCCCTGCTTGGGAGGAGAATGGGATATGGAAGCAGTTGATGTAAAAAATGGTGCTATATGAGGAGGTGGGGGGGGATTGACAGGCCACTGTGCGATACTAGAAGGAGGATTTATTGGATTTTTATCCCAATCATCATTCACTTATTGAACAAGAGGTTCAGGAAAGTCAATGATACCAAGATGTTGTTGCAAAGGTGCACTAGGAGTTGGGGTTGAGGTAAAGAAGATTATCCATCAAGGTTCAAGTAACCATTTTTCACCATTATCTTATGCCTCCCTTATTGCCAAAATATATTTGGCATTCTACCCCTTATCCCTCTATTACCTTTGTAACCTCCGCTATTACTCCCTCCGCTAAAGAAGCTAATCTAATTACCATTATCATTTTGATTTGCCCAAAATATTTGGAATATAAGACACAACATAATAAGCATTCATTAAAAAACTTGTTAAATATGATTTTATTATGGCTTTGAATAAAACATCGTAATTCAAGCATAGAAGGGATAAATGAAAAAGGAATAATGTGTGAAAGGGAAGAAAATCCTTAACTTAATAAACACCCATCTTTCCACTTCAAATTTCCATAATCTAAACTTTGAATCGTCTTGAATATTTCTTAAAAACTTCTCTGTTATGAACAATCTACAGTTCCTTTAAAACATATGAACATGGATAAGCATGAAAATGAAATTAATATATATGGTTGGGCCAAAAGATAAAGGGATTATATTTTGTGAAAAGTGGTATTTAATGAAAGTAACGAGAAAAAATTCATGTTTAAAATTTAAACTCGGTCAACATTCCTCTACATGTATTTTAGACTTGTTCACTTTTCCATCACATAACGAATATAATATCAACAAATAGGCATGTAACTCTTCTGAGAAAATTTTCTAGTCATTCCTTATATCAATCATTGTGCTCACAAACCACATGTTGGAATACTAAGAGGGGGGCAGGTGAATCAGTATGAACACTTTTTACCACTTTAAATCACAATATATAAACTTCAAATTTATCAGCAATATATCATTTATTATTGCATTAAATATATCATGAGCATATAACCATAAGCATTATCATCACATCAAATACCACAAGCACAATACACCAAAATTTACATGGAAACCAAAATGGGAGAAAACCATGAAATACTTTCTTATATATATCAATAATACATCCATAGGAAGCACCGGCTTCCAAATTCTCTAGCACCAACCCCATGATTTCTAGGAACCAACCTGAAGGAAGCATCAACTCCCTGATTTCTTTGGCACCAACCGAAAGGAGGAACCAACCCCCTGATTTACATGCGGCAACATAAAGGAAGCACCAACTCCCTGAGTTCTTCGGCACCAACCAGAAGGAGTCTACAACCCCCTTTCCTTTACATGTCTTGTCGCCCTAAAATATAGTGTATATTTACTATCACTACCAATGATATTGTCATTGCCAATCATAGATGATTTTAGGGGCTAAATTTCGCAAATGGGCTAATTTTCCATGGTTTTTCCGAAAAAATTATTCACCAATTTCAATTTTTTCTAAAACCTATTCGCCCAAATTCCATAGAATAAAATTATTTTACCTTAAAAATCGCCAAAATTTTATAGAAACTATATAAAATCCTTAGAAATTTGAATATTTTTACAAAACTATCACCAAAATTTTTACATTTTGCATATTAAGGACTAGTAATATTAGCCCAGGTTTCTACATTTTAATATAAATTTCCATCCTTAAAATCATCCCTATTGCCAATGTCACCAATACATCAACCAACATTTCACTATCACTTTCACATCAACCTGTGACTACCACTATCATTGATAAATCAGCCAACCTGACATTGTCACTATCGTTGTCACTGGTATACCATCATCAGCCAACTATAACCAAATCCACTCACATGGATACCAAAACCATCACTAAATTGAGTACATCAACCATTTATATCAACATGCATCATCCATGCATCAATAATTCACATCAACCTGTACCATACCATGTACATCAACCTATACCATATCATGCATCAACCATGCACATCAACCTATACCATACCATGTACATCAACATGTACCATACCATGCATCAACCATGTACCATACCAAGTACATCAAACATGTATCACACTATTACATATAGGCTAAAAATTCAATGAACTATTACGACGATTGTGATAAAATCAATTTTTGCATTGAAAAAAAAAAATTAAAATGACATTTTACTGGTTTTTTTTTTTAAATTAGTCCCGATAACGTCGGATTTCCGACGTGTTCTAAGGTCGTTGAAAGTATGACGCCTAGTTCCGACACTTTAATATAGCCATTTGTAGGTCAACATAATGGTCATTGACTTCGAAATGGTCAACCTTAATTTAGGGTTATAGTCGTTGGAATTCCGACGATGACGAATCTATAAATTAGTTAATTCGAACAGAATTTCGACTAATTTGTTATAGTTGGGACATATTTTATGTGTTATAGCTCTGCTAATCTTC
>ML799276.1:395677-475492 GCA_009831015.1 Picea engelmannii
CACATGTCATGATCTAATGGGCATAAGGGGTTTGTGAATCATTCATATCCAGGTGACATGTGTCACATCTAATGTGGGTCCACGTCACCTTGAATGATGTCAATATGCCACGTCATCTTGTACTGATAGTTTCCCAACCATTCAATCTCACAGTCAGTAATAGTCCATGTATATCCATAGATCTATGACTCTCATTACTTCGCAGATATGGACTTTGGATCTTACAAACTCCTCACATAAAAAATTCCCTGAAGATCCATGTCTCAAGACTCTTGGATCTAGTGTCATGTGTCCTCTACCTATCAACAATCCAAATTACTTCGTCGTTCACGAATTCAGGAGTTTTCACACCTTGAAAACTCTTGTCCAAATTCCTCCGGAGTACTAAGTCTCTGGACTATAGGATCCCTTGCCACATACCCTCTCATCCAACAACTCTATTTCAACGGGAAACATTTGACAGGGTACAAGTAGGGGCCATGTGTCGCTCCACAATGTGTTCCGCGTTGGTTGGGAAGTCGAGAGTGGGTTCCTTAGATCGACGACTGAAAAGGCTCCCGAAGGATATGAGGATCAACGGTCCACATCACTTCATAATTTCATCATTTAGGATTTTAATGTGTATCTTTCCCCTTCCCCTCCAGATCACACCTAATCTATCACCACATAAACCTAACATTCACGGCCAGGATTTAATCTGGGTTGCACAGCTCCATGGAAACTCACATGTCCCTATACCGTTGAATACCCGAACTTTCGAATAGTCGTTGAACTGTGGACATGTGTCCCTCCACTTTCAACAGTCCTGATTAACTTTGCGACTCCGACATTCGAGAGTTTCAGCGCTAGACCACTCCTCTTCTCCCAAAGTAGCACTTCATCGAATAACTTAACGCTACCCTTCCTAAGTCCTATCTAACGACTGAGAGAGATCTCCACTAGATCCCCAAATTGATAGCCCTCATCAATTCATGACTTCAGCCTTCAGTTGTTTTCGAGGATTGTGGAGTCATAAGTTTTGAAGTCCCAAAGCCAAAAGAGATAGCTCCTTTAGAACTAGCGCAGGGTTCCAAGACCCTGGTCATCTGGATAATTTGGATATTCTTGTGGGCTAAGAGATAATCCTTTAAGAATAAAATGGGTTAAGGATGTGGGCATGAGCCCTCGATCAGATGGGTGGATAGTCTGAAGGAAACACCCTTCTCCCACAAGGTTGAACTTGACATTCCCGCTAAGGAAAACTCAAAGGATCGACATGACTTTGACGTTTTAGTTACTCCTACCCCAACTCTCCTACGGATTCACATCCCATGACTCTCTAGAAGCTAAACTGAGATAAATCAAAGATCATAAAGCTATAGTAGTTTACAAAAGAAAATGAGCATTTCTAATAACTGTTCAAATACTGAAAGACTTAACCATAAACACATACATCCCATCACCGCATCCAATATATATATACACAGAGTATGATAATACTTATCATAAATGGAGAATGTGAAGCGACTGTTGAAAGGGGTGCATGTTTCCTCCCAACCATAGGCACAACCACTCCTAACAGATTTATCACTGGCCACCCCTGAGCTAGACCATGATTCTCTGAGAGATATTCTTTCTCCTTTCTCCACGATAGTCAGGGATGGAGGTTACTCTCCTGCTCCCATAGGAAATTGGCATCTGGTTTTATCTACTCCAATAAAGGAGGTATGCGTCAGCACTTCCTCAGTCACTCGTCAACCTCATTTATAATCATGTAGAGAAACCCTTCCCATGGCTTCTTTCAGCCAAAACAAGCTTCCTTCACATCTTTTCTCTCTACTCCAGAGTCGAAAACATGCTTAGCTTATCTTCTCTTGAGATTCTTCTCTTTACTCTGATATCTTGCAGTCTATCTTTGTCCCCCAAATTACCTCATTTATTTCCTTCCTCGGCAAGGTTATGTGGGTCTGAATCCGAATTCATGGTCAGGCTTGGAAGCCTTACAGATGGGTACCCTGCCCCATCTCCTCATTAACTCTTGAGATGGCCTTCCATCTACCATCCTGACTGGTAATTAATTTCTGGGTCAAAGGCCTATTAAGCAATTACACCTAATAGATACTAGTTTGGTGAAGGTCATATCAACCATTATTGGTTTCCCTCACCATCTCTCTCATAGCATCCATGGTCTATCTTGGAAAACACCCCCCCCCCCCTTTCAGAAGTTGTGCAACACATCCAATTTATATTAATAAAAAAAAATTCATACATTGACCGTTTTATACAAAGGTTCATCAAATCAAACATTCACACATATTTAGTCCTCTGTAGTCTCCTGGCCAATCATAGTTATATTTAAAAACTAGGGGAAACAAGGGTATTACAATACATCTTCTTGGTTTGTCTCAGTCAACAAATTTTCATCATCCCCCTTCCATCTGACGAAGCCAACTCCTCTCCCTCTAAACCTTATCAGATCTTCAATTTCATCATCTTATGTAGAAGAATAGTCATCCCAGTCTTCAAAAAGGTTGGAGGCATTGTCAAGATAATCGCCCCAACTTGTATCTCTTTGTTGCTCCATAACGATGGGGTAGGATTCTACCAAAGAACTATCCCTTATGTATGTTTCGTCAAAATGTAACGTCTCATCATTACCTTGTGTAATGGTGTCCTTTTGATTTCTAGGAGGATTTTGGTCACCCTTTCCCTTGGTCCATGTTATCTTATTAATATTATCTTCTTCTACCAAGGGAAGAGCGGTCTAGTCTTAAAATAAGCATGGATCTACAGATTTTTAGTTACTATTTCCATGATTACACCTTTCAATGTGTTCCATCCTCTTTGGCTTATTATGCAAAGTGATACAATCTTGGTCCCCGAAGGGGATAGTTGCGTAGGATAAGTCCATCTGTAGAATTCCACCTAAAGTAAAAGACCATTCCCTAGATAATATCATTTCCCAAGTGTGAGGTATGTCAACAACAATGACGTCCATTATGATGGGAAAGGTGGACTTCAAGACCTTTCATGACGTCATAGACCTTGATTCCCTTTGCCTCAAATCTATAGACATTGGCATAAGTCCCTATAACTTCCAGCCCTAATTGGTTCATAACCTTCAAACTCATCATATTGACAGATGACTTGGATTCATGCATGCAGTTTTGAAGACATAGTTCATCTATTAGCAAGGAAGTGAAAAAGGGCGTTTGTTCATTTTTCTCAAAATGACCAGTTTGTGATATTGTGGAAGTTTCTTCAAACAATTGTTGGTCATCTGGGGTTCGTTTTGTCAAAGAAGTGATTTCCAACATTCCACGAATCCTTTTTACCTTTTGTAATATATAATCCATACTAGTTCTTAGGTCGGTCTTATCATTGCTAGGTTTTGGGAAAGGTTGGGGTAGATCCCTAGCATACACCTGGGGATGTTCAAAATTTACCCTTGAGTCCTCACTTGTTTGGCTCAAACACCCAATCCTAGGCTTACTCATGTCTTGATTTCCTTGGATTTGCTTTGGCGTGAACAAGGTAAAGATGGAATCTACATAATTAGGTTTCTCATGAGTATCCTTCGAGTGATCACGCTCAAAAATTGGATTCTTTGTATCATAAGGACTTATGATCATCTTCTTACCTCGGAACATTTTATATATCTGAGGTTTATAGACAATTTTTTTCTTTCAGAGCATGAGGTTTTATTGTCTGACTAGTATTTTGAGGAAGTCTTATAGAAGGCGATTTTGGGCATGTGATAGTGCCCTTTCCAACTCAGTGATTTCTTCAGAGGTGCCTAGATCCTTAGAGGGTTCATGTTGTTTTGAAAAAATTAAGGCATTTTTCATATTTGAGAACCCATTCTTCCAAGTACCAGTCCCTTTAGGGGGAATGACTAACTTAATCTCATTGTTTACCTCTAGTATCCATGGGAAATCATGTTCTTGTTCTTCCATGTTTTCCTCATTGAACCATAAGATATCATCTTGGTTGTGAGGAAAATTGACCTGGGAAATGGGATCACACCATTTGAGATTTTCTTCAATATGGAAAGAACCATATTATGCCTCCTTGAGGCTTGTAGGGAATCGGTTCCTGAGGAGGGATTGGAATTTCCCTTTGAAACAATTGAAGTAATTTCCGAGAATAGCAATTTCTGGTAGAAAGTCATAATCAATTCGACCAAGTAAGGTATTAAATTTGTCATTAAATTCCCTAATCGTTTCTTTGTTTTGTTTGCAAATTTTGAGATATTGCTAATAAAGGGAGGCCATATCTTCCATCATACCCCATCTTTGAAGGAAAACTTGTTCTGAATCCTCACAGGTTGTGATGATTTTTCTTGGGAGGTTAGTGATCCATTTTATAGCATCTCCAGTGAGGTAAGGAAAATTTTCTTGAATGTTTCAGGATGTTCTTTCCCAAACTGATGGAACTCATAGCTCTAACAAAAGTTGGTCCAATGTGCATTACCAGAAGCCCCACCCTCTCCGGAAAACTTGGATATCCATGAATCAGAATATTTAGGGAGATCATGTAATCCCCATTTGATATTCGCCAAGTCCAAAGGGTTGAAGAGTTCTTCGGGGGGCCATCTAGGAAGGGGCATGAGCATAATAGGAACTAAAGGACAATAAGGTGTGTATTGACGTCTGCTATGATTCATCATCAGTGGAGTCGCTAGACAATCTCCTTGATATTATCAAAGGGATGAGGGGATCACCCTCATTGGATTTGCCAAGTAATCTTTTTGAAATGAAGGTTTTGGGTAAAGGCTTACCGAAAAAATTTCATTCAGGAAGATTGTCTCAATGTTCCCCAGCAATGGAACCAAAAATGTTATCGCCCAATCTATACTTTCCCAAAGCCTAAAGGCAAGTAGGCCTATATTGACGTAACAGGAAGGTAGTCCTATCATTGTCACCCCAATAGGATACGTCTTTCTATTTAGGAGGAGAAGAAACTCACTCCAAGGGATACGTCCCAAGACCTAGTTGGTTGATGAAGGGTGTTGGTGTTAAATATTGTCAATTAATTAATTACCCAACTATTTAATTGTCAACCCGAGGACTTCGTAAGCTTTGAGGTGTCGGCACAAGAAACGCAGGATCAAAGCCTAGTCTAGCCTAATCTAAATTCGATGAGAAAGCATGAAATTGGTTCATAAACTTATGAGGCACATGAAGAATATATACAGGATTAAATTGAAACTAGCTTAATCTAATGCTTGAAAAGGAAACACACAATTGAAATTGAATCTAATTAGGAAAGTAATAAATTGCATGAAATGAATCTAATTATGAAATCATGAAATTGCATGAAATGAATATAATTAGGAAAGCATGAAATTGCATAAAAGACAAATAATATATAACAAGCAACTAGTGAGATCACATGAAATCAACACCACTAACTCATAATAAAGAATCCTTTACTCAATATGGAGAAATCAAGATGTTTGTATTAAATCATAAACTCTATTACATATCATTCAAATCCAACCTTTATAAAATGACTAACTCACTCAATCATTCACACACTTATTAACTCCACTCTTTCACTAACTCCTATTCCTTCATTAATTCCTACTCCTCCACTAATTCGTACTAATTCCAAATGGAGAGAGAGAACCCCTATTTATACATTAGTTGCTTTGAAAAGAGGATAAGAAAATAATAGATGTAGATCCACTTTCCTCTCAAGTATGTACAACCAATTTGCTAATAATACACAATATTTATCTCTACAAATCCTCACAAATCCTTGATATCTTTAATAAGAAATTCTATCCACATCTACATGATCTTTCTCTTTTGAATATGCTTGAATAATTATCCTCAAATATTCAAAGGTTGGAGAAAAGATTCGATAAGCTTGAATAATCCTTTTGTTGGAGTCTTCAAATATTCCTACACGTTACAAAACTCATCCAACTTTGAGATATAAATGAAAATATGTCAATTTTATAATATTTAATCATAAAATCTCTTTTAATACTAAAATAAATTATTTGGAAAATAATAAGGCTAAACCGATATTTAATTATGAAAATGGTATTAATGAATGGTTTATGGAGTGGTAGAATATGGATAAATGCGAAGAATGGTGAAAGGAAAAGAGGATGAAAATGAAACAATCATGAGAGTCAACATACCCCCCAACTGAACTTGTTGCATGTTCGCATGCAACCTTACATAAAAACTTTACTTCTCAATTTTGGTTTTGCATGATTGTATTTTTTAAAAATAAAGAGGATGAAAATCCCTCGACCCCCCAACTGATCTTGTTGCATGTTTTCATGCAACCTTGCATGGTTATTCTTTAGGACTTTTGGCTTCTTAATGAAATCATTTCATGATGTGAAATACATGAGTAACAGTTGATGTTTCTGATGGTTGGTTCTTGTGTGACAACCATGAATATAACAAATGTTGGTTCTTGTGTTAACAACATTCATTTTGTTTACTTGTTTTCTCACTGCAATAATATTTTAAGAACACATGCATTGGAAATGATAAGTCATCAACGTGCATAAGAAAGCCTTGTCTTCATGTTATGAATCATGCCAAGATAGATCAATGGCTGGAATAAAAGTGCAACAAAGTATATTTTGGAAGAGACATGTTGGTCAATAGTATATGAGGTGATGAATGTGTAAATGGAATCAAATAATAATGAATATCCCCCCCCCCCCCCCCCAACTGAAGATGTGTTATGTGTACGAAAAGTAGAAAGGAAATGGAACATGGTGAGGGAATTTTCCAAATTCATTCACTCTAGGATGTAAGGAATTGCATGATTAAAGAGTAGAAGAAAATATTCCTCCACTTGCCCAAAACATAGATGAACCATGCAATAGGGATGTAGTTGTTGTTGGTTCAGGAAAAATGTGACTGTTGTTGTCACTGCGACTGGATCATGGAATGTGAAGTGAAGGAATTTGAACTGTTGATTGGTTGTATGAATCAAAAGATGAAGTCTGAAAGTGGAACTATGGTACTCTCATATAGCTGGAAAAATATTGTTGCAACTACTGATGGAGTCATGGAAAAGTGTATAGTCTTCACCCGTTTCTAAACCCGATGGTACAATTCTAATCATGCGAATAAATGTGTCGTTGTCGACCATGAAAAGAATTCATTGGATTATCGGCCATTGATGAATGTCGTTAACCAATGCGAGGCAAACTCATCATTGATGTCAATGAGTACCAAGGTACCTAAGTACATATTGCAAAGTGAGAATGAATGAGATGATGTCGAGCCACTTGCAAGATCTAACAATCAAGGGGAATTGATGTATTCCCATTATTTTCAGCGAGAGAACTTTCCATTAATTCATGCAAGCCTCAAGGTACTCAAAAGTACTCTAGTCTCTATCCCAGATAAGGTACTGAGGTCGATGTGGAAATAATTCTTGAAAGGTGGGCCTTAAGGAATCCCACATCAATCAATGTGAGTTCACAAAAAATGATTGGTAGGACTATAGATGAAAATAACTTGGTAGCAATAGTGTTTGTGAAAAATAGAGCAGGATAATGTAGTCATGGAAAGGAACTAAATGGCTTTATTCATAAGGAAAAATGAATGGAAAAATAAGAAAGAGATGTATGCGACTCATAAAGATAGGCATGTGTGAATTCATGACGGATAAGGAAATGAAAGGTAGAATTAAATACATGGATGACGAATAATCTTGGAAGGAGAAAGGTAAATGATCATGTCATGTCGTAATTGGTTTTCTGAAAGATGGTGGTGTGGCAACAAACGTCATGACATGTGCGGTGAAAAATTTAGCTCCTTCAAGCTTTTAATAAAGCATGCTTTTCTGGAAATTTTTGTGATTCTCAAAAATCATTTCGGTCATGAGAATGGATCATCTTAGAACCTGTAAAGGCTTAGTACTAATCTTGCCTGAAAACTGTGAGAGCTTCCAAAAATATGAAATGCAGGAATGAGTACGAATGCTAGCAAATCAAAATAAAAAACAAAGTATGTTTTACCTATTACCCCCTTTGTGTGCAAGTTTTGTTGTCTATTATTGTTTGAAGTGACTCAATAAACCAAGCTAGCTCAAATGTAAAAACATTATTTTAATATTGTTTTCAGGATTTAGGAAATATCCATTTGCAATTTGTTTTTATTTTTACAATGTTTTGATTTTTTTGTGTGTAATTTTTTTCTTTTTATGGTTTTCTTTTTATTATTATTATTATAATAAAACAAAACAAATAAAACATTATTACTTTAATTTTATTTTGGTTTGTTTATATATATATATATATATATATATATATATAAGTTTTAATATGTTAATGTTTTTTTTAAGATTTTTAATTGTTTTGCTATTAAAACAAAATAAAAAAACCAATTACATGAAAGATGGAAGGCATCCATGTGATTTAAATGCATATCGTGGAAATCTCAAGAGTGAACCCTTATCTACGGGGAGATCTGCAACAATAAGGTTGCTAGCTGGCTAATCTTCAGTCCTTCTGTTTGAGCCTCTTCTAGATGCTTCCATCCTCATCGAATTGAATGTCATGGCCACTTTATCAGGAGTAGATCTCAACTTCCTGAAACCGATCTTGGCCACATCCATGCCTTCCCCAACCTATGTGTGGGGCCTCCTCGCTGCAAGGGATTGATCGCTCCATTTGGATAGGGAGAAAGAGAGCTTAGAATTGGAGGTGAAAAGAGATGGTTTTAGGTTGCTGACTAGTTGGGAGAAGAATGAGAAGACAACGATGGATGTTCAATTGTTGTTGTTGGATAACAAGAATAAGGAGACCTGGGAGTGGAATCAACAACTATAAATGAATAGGAAGGGAGGTACCTGGAGGAAGATGGCCTAGATGCTGGAGGAAAAACAATGGGACTTGGATGTGGTTTTGATGTTGGGCCAGCAAAGAAAGAAATACATGTTGGTGTTCTTCCCTCCTACTCCACTTTGTTGGGCATGAATCAATCGATTGAACAACCCCTGTTCCTTCCATTATAAGTTGATTCACTCCTTTTTTCCCATCCCAAAGTAAGTATGCTACGGTCATCAATGGTCTATAGGTATAAATCCAAGTGTTTCTATTTCCAGCCCGAGGAAAAACACAACTATACCCAAACCCAAAACCAGAGAATGGTGGATCATCCGAAATGGAGGGGGATCAAAAGATCAATATTTTCCTTTCCTTTTTCCTTCTCTCTGTCTGAAGCTCTTTCAAAACCTAGGCTAGTTTTAGAAGTCAGATTTTTGAATCCCTTCCAGTTGGTTCTAGTTGAACCCTTCCATAGAGATATATTTATTTTAGAGATCTATATATCTGCACACTGAGCATCTGCACACGCACACCAATATGTAATGCCATCAACAACACATACTAGATCGGGTCTGAAACAACTTACCAGACAAGAGGTAGACTCATTTTTCTCATGTTTCCCTCATTAGGGAGAGCAATTGTGATTTCACTCTCAGGTTCTAACAACGCGGATCTGAATAAAGTATTTGTGATCAAAGAGAGAAGAATCAATATGAAACCTGGCTGCACATAAAAATTTATTACAATAACATGGAGAAGTTTGTTCAGGAAATACAGAGGGAATTGACAAACCCATTATTGATTTATGGTGTATGAAGTGACAGACTAATTTGTAACTGGATAGACTAATCCACAACTTCATGTTTTAATGGTATTATTGTTTTGAAGGTTTCGGCATGGGCAATGAAACTTCAATATAGAAACAAAGGAATTGCACAATTCAATCAATCACAAGGTTGGCAGTTTCAGCGTGAATTTTTATTTATTTATTTATTTTACATTAAATAAAAACACATAAATGATAATTTTTAGCAAATGGGGATCCCAAGTCAAAAATTAAAGCAATTTTACATGTTATTTTTCCTGAAAACAATAGAGACATCCTACTTTCTGATCCTCGAGATCGCACGAAGAACGAAGGAGATCATACTTATTCAAAACTTCATGCAAAAAACTGAAAATGGCATCCTACCTACTCTATGTTAATTGGAAGTTAGAAATTAATTACGTGTAAGAAAATTTCCAATTTAACCATTTGTGTAATAGGAGCAAGAATATATTCACATGCAATTTTCAAACTTGAAAATTAAAATGAACAGAAGTGTGCGAAATCAATTGTGGTAAATGTGATATAGAGAAATAAGGAAGAAATCATTGAACTCTTCTGATACGCTCTTGAAACCACTGTTCAATGAGGATTTTGTATTTGTGATTTCAGATCCGATTCAGCTTACTTGCATTCTTGTGTTTGTCCTCCTCGATCTCTTGTTCGAATAGTTGTTCCTCATTTGATATACCTGATTCTTCGAGTGTCGATTCTTCTTTTTCTTCAGGAGGAGTGGCTACGTCTTTGATTGTTGTCAAGATCTCGTCTTCTTGAGAAGATGAGATCTCAGCTTTTTCAAGGATCTGAGAGAGTTGTTCCAAGGTTATATTCATTCTAAAATCATCTTACCGGTATTCAAATCAGATACTTTATATAATAAAATGTAAGAAAACCAATTATATACTTGAAGTGCCACTATTCTACTAGGACCCTGTTGTCACCAAGTTATTTGTTCACACAAGTTAGCTTCTCTTCTCAGATATATAAAAAAAATGGCTAATGCTAATAAAACACAAATTATAACTACTAAAAGGAAGAGGACAACCTAGCTTTGGAGCAACCCCACTAAAGTGGATGTGTGGTCTCTTCCCTCGTGTCTTACCATCTTGTCTCTGTAAATGTGTTGAACCTACATAGAATAGATCTAGCTAGAAAATACTACACACATTTGTAGAGAGAAATTGAGAAAGAAGAAGCAAGATAGAAAGAATGGAAGAATTCTCATTAACCGTATTCCACACTCAAAGAGTGAATAATTTACAATATATATAGAATAAATGAGTAACTAATAAGCCATAGTGGTGGTCTAGATTGATCTAGACACACACCAACAGTTACAAGAGTAAACTGCCACCTAGTCTAGTCTCTCAGGCAGTTACGGGAGTGAACTGCCACCTAGCTAAGCTAACTAGTCAACTAGTCTTCAGTTAACTGACTGAACAAAGAGTAGTGAGTTTTTGATGATCCCATTGTTGCATGGTGACAAAACCAATGCAACATCTAAACTCAACTCAACTAGTCAAACTGAAGTGTCAGCTGAAAGAGAATATTTTCCCCTAAAATATAGGAGACTGGATAATGACTAATTATGACTAATAAACAAGGAATAACATTAGGAAAAATAAATCATAGGTGTGTGTGAAGTAACTCCAACACCCCCCTGAACATCACTATGGTGAAAATAAAGAATGGGTCCCGACTACGAGGCCATGTTAGGTACCCAAATACAAAAGATACAATGAACTAAATGAGGAAAGAGGGAAAACCTCATGGGAACAAAAGCCCCCCTCAAATTACAATGCATAAAAAATGAGAAGGAACAAAAAAACAGTTGCTAAGCAACCATGTCCTTCACTCCAAGAAGACCTCGTAACTGTGCAAGTTTGTGCTCCTTGAAGATTTTGTTGAAGATGTAGATGTCTGCACGAATCTGATGAAGTATATGCATCATTTATATTTCCACACATATCCACTTTATCTTCTTGTAATGAATAATATCCAAATAAATTTTGGATGAAATTTTGAAAACAGTGCGGCCGTTTTCAGAAAAATGTTGAAATTTTGTTGATTTTGAAACGATCATAACTTCACTTTCCGGACTCCATTTCAGATGATTATTTTTTTGAAATTGGATATTTCCCCGAGAGGGATTCAAATATCCAATTTGTTTCTAAAAATATTTCTCAGAAAATATCATAATGGCATCTGTTGTGAACAGCTCCCTTTTTGTCTCCTGAGATGCATGCATGGTGCATGCAACAGTGTCTGCATGTGACTCCTGAGATGCATGCCATATATCTTCCACATGAATTTCAGAAAACAAATCTGAAATGGAGTAGACATCATCTTCAATTAATGGAACACAAATTTCTGCAAAATTTTTTGTAGAAGACTCTTCATAATAAGAAGCTTGATCTTCTGATGACTTCTCTTCTAGCTCTATCTATTCGACCTCCTGCATGAAATATTCACAATATTCTTTATTCCCAAATAGAACCTCCAATCTGGTCCATAATTCATTTGGAGTTAATCCTTGTGATTCTTCATATACTTGATGGAAAAGTTCGGGAGAAACAAACATGCCGATACTTCCTGTGGCCATATCTTGTCTATTGAGAAAGTCATTTTTCTCATCAACAGAATAAGGCTCTACTTCCATCGCCATGGTTATTTGTTACAAGCCTCTGCATCTAAGATGAAGAAGAATTTTTGGCTTCCATTCCAAATAGTTATGAGGCGAGATAAGTATTTTCGGCAAATAATCCATCTTTAAGTGTTCTTCAATCTTCAGTACCTGCAAAAAATAATTTGGTGTAGCTTTTTCTTAGCAGTCCGTCGGCTCTGATACCATGTAAATGTGTTGAAGCTGCACAGAATAGATCTAGCTAGAAAATACTACACACATTTGCAGAGAGAAATTGAGAAAGAAGAAGCAAGATAGAAAGAATGGAAGAATTCTCATTAACCATATTCCACACTCAAAGAGTGAATAATTTACAATATATATAGAATAAATGAGTAACTAATGAGCCATAGTGGTGGTCTAGATTGATCTGGACACACACCAATAGTTACAAGAGTAAACTGCCACCTATTCTAGTCTCTCAGGCATCTACGGGAGTGAACTGCCACATAGCTAAGTTAACTAGTCAACTAGTCTTCAGTTAACTAACTGAACAAAGAGTAGTGAGTTGGTTATGATCCCAATTTTGCATGGTGACAAAACCAATGCAACATCTAAACTCAACTTAACTAGTCAAACTGAAGTGTCAACTGAAAGAGAATATGCTCCAGGTGGAATATTCTCCCCTAAAATATAGGAGATTGGATAATGACTAATTATGACTAATAAACAAGGAATAAACTTAGGAAAAATAGATCCTAGGTGTGTGTGAAATAACTCCAACAGTCTCCGCCCTTAGGTCGTCCTTAAAAGCACACCACACTTGCATGAAGAGAAATGCACTTGCATGAAAGTAACCGTCAAGGATTTGGAGAAACAAAAGAAACTTGCCTATGCTATAATCCCTTTAGAACCTCCCCAACAACGACGCCAAAATGTTGGTGTCAAATATTGTCAATTAATTAATTACCCAACTATTTAATTGTCAACCCGAGGAGTTTGTAATCTTCAAGGTGCAGGCGCAGGAAATGCATGATCGAGCCTAGTCTATCCTAATCTAAGGTCGACAAGAAATCATGAAACTAATTCGTAAACTTACGAGGCACATGCAAAATATATATAGGATTAAAGTGAAACTAGCTTCATCTAATGGTTGAAAAGGAAACACACAACTAAAATTTAATCTAATTAGGAAAGCAAGAAATTGCATGAAATGAATCTAATTATGAAAGCATGAAATTGCATGAAATGAATCTAATTAGGAAAGCATGAAATTGCATAAAAGAAAAATAATATATAACAAGCAACTAGTGAGCTCACATGAAATCAACACCACTATCTCATAATAAAGAATCCTTTACTCGATATGGAGAAATCAAGATGTTTTTATTAAATCATAAACTCTATTACATAGCATTCCAATCCAACCTTTATAAAATGACTAACTCACTCAATCATTCACACACTTATTAACTCCACTCTTTCACTAACACCTACTCCTTCACTAATTCCTACTAATTCCAAATGGATAGAGAGAACCCCTATTTATACACGAGTTTCTTTGAAAAGAGGATAAGAAACTAATAAATATAGATCCACTTTCCTCTCTAGTAGGTACAACCAATTTTCTAATAATTAAATAATATTTATCTCTACAAATCCTCACAAATCCTCTCACAAATCCTTAATATTTTTGATAAGAAATTCTTATTTCTCCTTTGAATATGCTTGAATAATTATCCTCAAATCTTCAAAGGTTGGAGAAAAGATTCGAGAAGCTTGAATAATCCCTTTGTTGGATTCTTCAAATATTCCTACACATTACAAAACTCATCCAACTTTGAGATATAAATGAAAAATGTCAATTTTCTAATATTTAATCATAAATTCTCTTTTAATACTAAAATAAATGATTTGGTAAATAATAAGGCTAAACCCATATTTAATTATGAAAATGGTATTAATGAATGGTTTATGGAGTGGTAGAATATGGATAAATGTGAAGAATGGTGAAAGGAAAAGAGGATGAAAATGCGACAATCATGAGACTCAACATACCCCCCAACTGAATTTGTTGCATGTCCTCATGCAACCTTGCATAAAATCTTTTCTTCTCAATTTTGGTTTTGCATGATTATATTTTTTAACAATAAAGAGGATGAAAATCCTTCAACCCCCCAACTGATCTTGTTGCATGTTTTCATGCAACCTTGCATGGTTATTCCTTAGGAATTTTGTCTTCTTAATGAAATCATGATGTGAAATACATGAGTAATCGATGATGTTTTTGATGGTTGGTTCTTGTGTGACAACCATGAATATAACAAATGTCGGTTCTTGTGTTAACAACATTCATTTTTTTTACTTTTTTTCTCACTGCAATAATATTTTAAGCACACATGCATTGGAAATGATAAGTCATCAACATGCATAAGAAAGAATTTTCTTCATGTTATGAATCATGCCAAGATAGAAAAATAGATGGAATAAAATTGCAACAAAGTATACTTCGGAAGAGACATGTTGGTCAACAATATATGAGGTGATGAATTTGTAAATGGAATCAAATGGTAATGAATATGTTGGACATATTGTCATTGATGTCAACAGTCGATGTGATGATTTGTTGTTACGATGAATTATCATTTACCATAGATGATATTGACATTGATTTCAACAGTATATCGGTTAGAAAAATAAGTGAACAGTATGAAGATCAAATCTCATAAGGGAAAACACAGTATAGAAGCAAATGAAGATCAAAGCTCATAAGGAAGAGCGCATTGCATAGTATATCAGTTAGCGGAAGAAGCGAATAGTATGAAGAAATTTGTGATTATTTTTTATCACAATAGGATCAACAATGTTCCTATGATAAAATCTCAGGAGGAGGAGTGAACAATATACAGAAGATCGAAAGCGTAAGCTCAGGAGGAGGAGCGAACAATATGTAGAGATCAAAGATCAAAATCAAAATCCATCCGATCAAAGTGAGAAGCCTCGACAACCATCCGATCAATAAATTGACCATGTTGAACATCTCATATTACGGACGTCGGCATATGAGTGACTGTGGGATTGAGGACCATTGGAGGATCGTGACCATCGGATCCACAAGCCAGATCAATGACAGGGATGAATTACGGGGAGAGAAAGACGAATTAAACAATCCGCTAGTTCTAATCCCGCAATTGGTATAGATTGTCAGATCTCATAGACTCAGATATCGACAACTATGGTTGATCCAAAAAGTGATCAGTTTAATTCATATTAATTCATGACTGTTGGATGCACAATCGCCAGATCAATGGCATGGATGAATTGCAAAGATCGAAAGGAGAATTAAATATCGTGCTAGTTCCAATCCTGCAATTAGTTAGGACCATCTGATATTATAGCTTCGAAGATCGACAATTATGGTTGACTCACCAACAATGCACAACTTCCAATTGTGGAGTTTGGGTGACGAGATAAATCACTCGCAAGTGGTGGTTCCACAATCATCCTTGATCGTGGATCTGCTTCAAGTGTCTTCATGACAGTTGGATAATTTTCGAGTCAAAGGACAGGATAAGCGAGTTAAAATGGATTATAGTTCGATTAACCAAATACCTACTAGCCATAATATCAAACCCGAATTCACATCAATCGTCGGATCATTTTCGAGTGGAAGGATAGGATAAGAGAGATAAGATCTTCGATCTCATTTGTGTGAATTTTCGTCAAAGTGGAAGGATGGGATAATCTAGCACAGTTGCATCGCAAAAATATCAAGCCGTCGATCTAATATCCTGATCAACGAACATAATTAGTTTTGGGTCTAAAGTTGCGAGGAGGCTATGCTCCGGAGAAATCTCACTTCAAGAATTCAACTTGAGATTCAAAACATTTGAAGCCCGGGAATATGAAATGAATAAGGACCATCGGATTTGGATGACATATGATGATCATTGGATAAAGGTTGTTGGTCAGCAGACCACGTCAGCAAGGACACACAACAGACCACGTCTACAATGACATGTGGCAGACCACGTCAGCAGACCATGTCAGCAAGGATGTATGGGAGATCTATGTCAGCATTCCATGTCAACAAGGATGTGTGGAAGACCACGTCAGTAAGGATGTGTGGAAGACCACGTCAACAAGAACACGTGGCAGACCACGTCAGAAGACCACATCAGCACATACACATGGCATAATCAGATGATGAAAAGCATCAAGAAGAAATTGGCTCATGCCATGTCAACAAGTGACGTAAGAAAGTTACGTCACTACAGAATAATTTATTCAGGAGTTTCACCACCAAGAAATGTCAAAAGTCTCGAATTCTCGAAGGAAAAAGGTCAAAAGTCACTCTCAGTCATCAATCTGAGATACCCTTCAATACTATCCTGATCGTTAGATCAAGGAGATGAACATGTGCCACATGAGGAGATCCACATTAGCAAGGACACATGGTGCAATCAGACAATGACAAGTGTCAAGTTGATTCGGCATTTCAGGTACGTGCGAATCATGAATTTGAGTGACACTCATCTCGTGACATGTCCTCAAGTGACGTAAGCAAGTTACGTCACTACGAGAATTTTTCTTCGGGAGTTTTACCACCAGCACTTGCCCAAATTCTTAAAGTCCCAAATGTCGAAGTAACAAAGTGGACACAAGACGTTCGATCTGAAGATCACTTCGAGAGAATTCTCGTCCATCGATCTACTACAATGAAAGGATAGTGTAAGCGGAAGCATTAACCAATAGCAAGTAGTCTCCACTATTTATGACTTACTCAAAAGGTGGCCACTCCGGAGGAAAGAAGGGGTTGATATTTGAAATCTCTGATGTCTGAAGACCCGAAGGAGATCTCAATTGTCGATCTTATTTTTGGTTTCATTCTCAATCATTGATCAAAACACAGTGGAAGGATAGCATAAGTATAATAGACAAAGTCACGGAATAAATGGTGGCCATCCATCTCATTGCTTGATTAAGTCGTGGTCGTTGGATTAATCAATGAAGTATAGGTCCAAGGATCGAATCCGACCATTGATCTAGTTCCACGAAGTAAACGTGAATTCTCTGATCTATTCGATGAAATCCTCTCCGGGAGATTTGGAAGGTTGGAAGTCCCGAAGACCCAAAGGGAAAAGTGTCGAAGTTACAACAATCATCCATTTCAGGAGATTGAATTGTGAGTGTTGAATCGATAAGCGCTCGTCTTGCCTAACATCTGATTAATGCCATTGGTCATATGGTAAAGATATTTAAAAAGGTAGAATGGAATGCATCGCTTATTTGATAAGCATGTGGTTCTACGCCTATGATCATATGAACATGGTTTGAAGGAAGTGCCTATTTCTGTTATCACAAAGATGAAGGAAATCGATCCATCCTATGATTGATTTATGAAAGAAAAGGGAATGCTAGTTTTAATGATGAAGACCCGAAATGATGATCTATGGTGGTCCCAAAGTTGTTAATGAACAAGTTGGTTATTGCACAGGTCGGATCAATAACTTAAACAAGTTTTGAGCATAAGAAAGTATAAATACAACCATGATTGGTTCACTTGGAAGTGTGTGCTTTGTGCAAGGAGTATACGGGCTTGTGGAAAAGATAGGCTCATTGAGGGAGAGTGGTTTGCGGAGAAAATGAAGGGGATACTGACCCGAGGTTCGTGCGAATATTGAAGAGAAGAAGAACTGAAGAAGGCGTGAATATCAGAGGAAAGACGAAGTGAAGAAGGCATGAATTTCAGAGAGAAGATGAAGTGCAGTGATGAGTGTTGATTGTATACCTCTAATCATGAAACATAATTGACTCATTAATGAATCACTACTACTAGAGTTGGTTGAACTCTAGTTGGATAGACTGTTTTCTATCAGCAAGATGGGTCTTTCTTGAGAGTTGGTGCTCTCCGAGGAGTTGGTGCTCCTTACTTCAGTTGGTTCTTAAAAAAATTAGTTGGTGCTGGAAAAATTCTTATTATTATATTCACATATATTCATATAAATTATATACAAACATCTGTTATCTTCTGTGTCCATTGTGATAATGATTTGATTGTTCTTAATATGTTTAAATATGTTTTAACTCCTAACTTGTAATAAGAAGAAAAGTTATAAAATTCCACACACTAATTCACCCCCCCTCTTAGTGTGGGCGGTGTGTTCAACANCCCCCCAACTGAAGATGTGTTATGTGTATGAAAAGGTGAAAGGCAATGGAACATGGTAAGGGAATTTTTCAAATTCATTCACTCTAGGGTGTAAGGAATTGCATGATTAAAGAGTAGAAAACAACATACCTCCACTTACCCAAAAAGTAGATGAACCATGCAATAGGGATGTAGCTATTGTTGGATCAGGAAAAATGTGACTGTTGTTGTCACTATGTTTGGATCATGGAATTCACTACGATTGGATCATGGAATGTGAACTGAAGGAATTTTAATTGTCGATTGGTTGTATGAATCAAAAGATGAAGTCTGAAAGTGGAACTGTGGTACTCTCATATGGATAGAAAAATACTGTTGCAACTGCTGATGGAGTCATGGAAAAGTGTATAGTCTTCACCTGCTGCTAAACCCGATGGTACAATTCTACTCATGCAAATAAGTGTGTCGATGTCGAGCATGAAAAGAATTCATTGGATTACCATCCATTCATGAATGACGTTAACCAATGCAAGGAAAACTCATCATTGATGACAATGAGTTCCAAGGTACCTAAGTACATCTTGCAAAGTGCGAATGAATGAGTTGATGTCGAGCCACTTGCAAGATCTAACGATCAAGGGGAATTCATGTATTCCCATGATTTTAAGTGATAGAACTTTCCATTAAGGCATGCAAGCCTCAAGGTACTCAAAAGGACTCTAGTCTCTATCCCAGATAAGATGTTGAGGTCAATGGGGCAAGACTTGTTGAAAGGTGGGCCTTAAGGAATCCCACATCAGTCAACGTGAGTTCATACAAAATAATTGGTAGGACTATATATGAAAAGATCTTGGTAGAAATAGTGTTTATGAAAAAGAGAGCAGGATAATGTAGTCATGGAAAGGAACTGAATGGTTTTATTCATAAGGAAAAATGAATGACAAAATAAGAAAGAGATGTATGTGACTCAAAAAGATAGGCATGTGTGAAGTCATGACGAATAAGGAAATGAAAGGTGGACTTCAATACATGGATGACGAATAAGCTTGGAAGGATAAAGGTAAATGATCATGTCATGGCATAATCGGTTTTCTGAAAGATGGAAATGTAGTGGCAAACATCATGACATGTGCGGTTAAAAATCTAGCTCTTTCAAGATTTTAATAAAGCATGTTTTTCTGAAAAGATTTGTGATTCTAAAAAATCACTTCAGTCGTGAGATTGGATCATCTTCGAACCTGTAAAGGCTTAGTACTAATCCTGCCTGAAAACTGTGAGAGCTTCGAAAAATATGAAATGCAGGAATGAGTACAAATGCTAGAAAATCAAATTCAAAAACAAAGTACGTTTTACCTATTACCGCCTTTGCACGCAAGTTTCGTCGTCGATTATTGTTTGAAGTGACTCAAGAAACCAAGTTAGATCAAATGTAAAAATATTATTTTAATATTTTTTTTCAGGATTTAGGAAATATCCATTTGCAATTTGTTTTTATTTTTACAATGTTTTGATTTTGTTTTGTGTAATTTTTTTCTTTTTATGGTTTTCTTTTAATTATTATAATTTTTTTAATAATAAAACCAAAAAAATAAAAGATTATTTCTTTAATTTTATTTTGGTTAGTTTATGTATATATATATAAGTTTTATTATGTTAATGTTTTTTTAATCTTTTTAATTATTTTTCTATTAAAACAAAATAGAAAACCAATTACACGAAAGATGGAACGAACCCAAGTGATAAAATCCAAAACACGTCCCTATGCTTTAAATTCATATCATGGAAATCTCAAGAGAGAACCCTTGTCTCTTGGGAGATATACAATGATAAGGTTGCTAGCTAGCTAATCTTTAGTCCTTCTGTTTGAGCCTCTTCCAGATGCTTCCATCCTCATCGAATTGAATGTCGTGGTCACTTTCTCAGGAGTATATATCAACTTCCTGAAACTGATATTGGCCACATCCACACCTTCCCCAACCTATGTGTGGGACCTCATCTCCGTAGGGGATTGATCACTCCATTTGGAGAGGGAGAAAGAGAGCTTAGTATTGGAGGTGAAAAGAGATGGTTTCAGACTGCTGACTAGCTGGGATCATAACGAGGAGACAATTATGGATGTTCATTTGTTGTTGTTGGATAACAAGAAGAAGGAGACCTGGGAGTGGAATCAATAGCTATAAATGAATAGGTAGGGAGTTACCTAGAGGAAGATGGCTTAGATGCCAAAGGAAAAACAATGGGACTTGGATGTCTTTCTAATGTTGGACCAACAGAGAAAGAAATACATGTTGGTGTTCTTCCCTCCTACTCCACTTTTTTGGGAATGACTCAATCGATTGAACAGCCCCTGCTCCCTTCGTTTTAAGTTGAGTCACTCCTTATTGTCCCATCCTTAAGTAAGTATGCTCATGTCATCAAAGGTATGTTGGTATAAATCCAAGTATTTCCATTTCAGGCCCAGGGAAAAACATAATTATACCCGGACCCAAAACCAGAGACTAACGGATCATCATAAACGATGGGGGATCAGAAGATCACTCTTTTCCTTTCCTTTTTTGTTCACTCTGTCTGAAGCTCTTTTGGAATCTAGGATAGTTTTAGTAGTCAGATTGTTGATTCCCTGCCAGTTGGTTCTAGTCGAACCCTTCCATAGAGATATATTTATTTTAGAGATCTGTATCTCTGCGCACTGAGCACCCGCACACCCACACCAATATGTAATGCAATCAACAAAACATACTGGATCGGGTCTTAAACAACTTACTGAACAAGCGACAAACTCGTTTTTCTCATATTTCCCTCACTAGGGAGAGAAATTGCGATTTCACTCTCAGGTTCTAACAACGCGGCTCTGAATAAAGTATTTGTGATCAAAGAGAGAAGAATCAATAAGAAACCTGGTTGCACATAGATTTTTCTTACAATAAAATGGAGAAGTTTGTTCAGGAAATACAGAGGGAATTGATAAACCCATTATTGATTTATGGTGTATGAAGTGACAGACTAATTTTTAACTCGACAAACTAATCCACAACTTCATGTTTTAATGGTTTTATTGTTTTGTCGGTTTCAGTGTGGGCAGTGAAACTTCAATCTATAAAAAAAGGCCTTGCATAATTCAATGAATCGCAAGCTTGACAGTTTCAACGTGAATTTGTTTTTTTTTATTTTACATTAAACAAAAACACATAAATGAAAATTTTTAGCAAATGGGGATCCCAAGTCAAAAATTAAAGCAATTTTACATGTTATTTTTCCTGAAAACGTTAGTGACATCCTACTTTCTAATCCTCGAGATCGCACGAAGCGTGGAAGAGAGCATACTTATTCAAAACTTAACGCAAAAAATTGAAAATGACATCCTAACTACTCTATGCTAATTGGAAGTTAGAAATTAATTACGTGTAAGCAAATTTCCAATTTAACCATTTGCATAATAGGAGCAAGAATATATTCACACACAATTTTGAAAATTGTAAATTAAAATGAATAGAAGTGTGCGAAATCAATTGTGGTAAATGAGATATAGAGAAATAAGGAAGAAAGCATTGAACTCTTCTGATACTCACTTGAAAACATCGTTCATTGTAATATCCCTAGGCCGAACCCAATTGTAATGTAAATGAAAATGTACTTAAGCTAGTGAGTTGTTTGATATAATTTTGTGTTCACATTTCATGGCATAGTGTGTGCCTGTACTGCGCAGTAAAATGATGAAGTGTGCACATTCCTAGATACCGTGCGCAACAACTTGAGTGCACACGATTTTGAGGCCAGGTAGCCTTTTGTGTATATGATACATTTTATAGGTTGGTGAGCCAGTTATTATAACCTAGGATGCTTATGTTTTGATTAGGCCAGAGAGCCTAGATGTTAAAGGCCAGTGTGCCTATTTTTGTATATGTCTCATAATTAATATAAAATACATCGGTGTGCGTAGACCGACCATGATAAAAGCATGTGGGGGACTAAACTCCACTAGTTAGGGAAAGGGAGGGCTCTAAAATTTAAGAAAAAGGGGCTAAGCTAGCGAGCTTAAGACAAAAAGGAATATTATATTAATATTTCTTAAATCATAAAGTATGGATAATTATTTTATCCTAAGTTCTAAAGTTGGGGACAAGTGGGCCAAAGTAGCTCCCAATGTGACAAGTGTCAAGTTGGGGACATGCATACATATTGTTTGGACTTAGTTAATTTTCCCATCTTTTTCCATCATTCTTCCCATCATTCCTTCCATCATTCATTCATCCAATCAATCATCCATGAGCATGCACACACCCATTGAGTTATCTTTCGTATCTTCATGACTGAACTTGAACCTGTATCCATAGCCATTTTGTATTGGTGTATTTGGTTAGCTTGGTAGCTGGAATGAAGAAGCGGGTTGTCAGGCCCGTGGGATATTGAAGAGGCAGGTTGTTAGGCCCGTGAGAAATTCTCTGGGTGAGATAATTACCGGGAATTGATTTCCTAAAGGTGCTAAATTGTAGCTACAGTGCTCTAAGACTTCCTGTTCGGCCTGTCGCTGAAGCCTGGACAACAAGTGGGGTAGCCGAAGGACTGTTGAGAAGAGTAGGAGCACACTTCCTGGGTGGGACAGGCATGTGGGGAATGAAGGATTGTAGGTTGTTAGTTTGAGTTGGCACCTAAGACAGAGTCTTTCCTGTTGTCTATGAGCCTTTATCCTAGTTAGGAATCCCTTTACCTAGGTGGAGTTTAGTCCCAGCTCAGGGGTGACTCACTGTTGAGAGTGATGAACAATCTGGTCTAAGGCTAGGAGGTTCGTGGAAGGTCTGGACGTAGTTGGTGACATTATTACCAAGATAAGTGTCAATTGCGTGATAAATTTACTTGTTTCATTGTTATTTACATGCTTATTTTTATGGGTTATCAAATGTGTGGTTGTAATTGTGTTTATTTTAATGGGTATTGCCTATATATGCTACATGTATATGTTTATTGTTATTTTAGTGTGAATCTGTGTATTTGCAGATGTATTTGTATGTTTACATTTAATATATCTATAATTCTTCCGCAAGAGTTATGTGTGTATATATTTTAATTGCATGCAGTTTGAAAAATTTATGTGGCATAGCTCAGTTGGATGTTGGGTATGTTACAGTATGTTCCGCAGAGAGAACAATAAGAGTTATATGACGTAGCGTGGCCCGGAATGGATGGTCGGGGATGTTACAATATGGTATCAGAGCTTCACCTTTCAACGTTGAGCTTGGATGGGCTGAGAAGGTTGAGTTGAAGTGAAATGTCACAGAGGATTTATTTCAAAGTGGCCAAATTTTGAGTTATAGAGCATCCATGGTAAAAAGTAACAACAATTGGGAGAATTGGGAAAAGCCCCAATTTCTGTTGTTAAATTCATGGTAAAATTGAGAAATTTGACCATGTGGTGAGATATTATTGATTTAATATCTATTCTAGCAAATTCAGACCTAGAATTGGTCGAATTTGAAGTTACAGTGGAGCCATGACAGATGGAGCGAATTTAGTAATTAAAATTCTCAATTCGTGAATTGATTTTGGGTAAATTCATTCCAGAAATGTCAACCCACAGCGATTTGTTGTTGCATAAGTTGAACTGGTGTTATCAGGGTGAAATTGAATGAATTTCATAGTTGTTGAATGTCTATGGTAAATTAGGGAAAACGTTAAGAAAAAGCCCCAATTTTTGTAGTGGAATTCACGAGGGATGGATGCACATAAAAATGAATGTGCACAGGTGGGCGCACTAAAAATGCATGATGTACAATGAAAAGCTTGTGATAGGTAAAATCCGGCACTGCGCAGAAATATATTGGCATGCTAGTGCACGTGCTAAATTTTCGTGACGCACGGAAAAATGTTAGTGTGCAGGTGTGCACGCTAAATTTCGGTGCCGTGGGGAAAAATGTTAGTGTGCAGGTGTGCGCGCTAAATTTCTGTGCCGCGCGGAAAAATGTTGGTGTACAAGACCACACGATAAATTTAGCATTGCGCGGTATGCACACACATAATAATGACACGCGTGGTGTGCGTAGTGTTGGCAGAGTGCAAAGGAGTTTTGTTGGTGTGCACACAATGTGGGTATATGTTGTCACATGATAGTTTAGTTAGTGGTGCACGCAGAGTTTTGGTGCACGGTGGAGACGTAATAAAATATAGCATGGTGCAGCGTGTAGATTATAATGCACGTGAAATATCAGTGCTCGATACAAAAACTACACGCAACAGGGATTAGTGCAAGAACCAAAACTATGCGTGGTGGATATTGGCGCGACACAAAAGTGTGCGCAAGTTATTGGCATGACAAAGAAGTGATACACAGTGGTTTTAAAGTTCACAAAGGATGATTTACCTTGTGATGTTTCTGAACATGGTAAATACGGGTGCAAAGATTGAAATTTATGCGCGTGAATTTGTTTGAAGGGTGAACAACAACAGAAAACCAGTGATTTTCTGTGATGTTTTATATCATTTGAACACCATCGTTTTGCAACACATTTTTTAGGCCCTTAAGAGATTTTTTAGGCACTCGGAAACCATGGGAACAAAATGTGCATCAATTCACACTCTGTCTCTACAACTCAAATAAAAGAGGTCGGAGAGATATTTCTAATGGTGTAAACCATTCGTCAAACAGAGCTCTTAAGAGAAAGTTACAGCACAAATAGTGAAGGGTAAATTTTAAGACCCATCTAACTTCAAAGAGCCATAACTTTCTGCTCCGGAATCAGATTGAGGCACAGGAGAAGTCAATGGAAAAATATTGAGCCACAGAAGACATTCCAATATATGAATTAAATTTCTAGGCATGTTAAAAGTGTTTAATATGGCGAAGAAGGTACTTGTAGCATACCAATTACAATATGGTATTTTGGTCTGGAATTTCAGCAGGCTGTAACTAGCATACCAGAACCCAGAAAGAGATGAAACTTGGACAGAGTGTCCATAAGATGTATATGAAGAAAAAAATTTGAGATCCTATGAAAATTCCAAAGGAGTAGGTGAAAAAATTCATATTTACAGCGCAGAGTTGCACCAAGTTGAAAAATGAGCAAAAAAATAATGGGCAAATTTCTAATAACCATAACTTTCTGCTCAAGACTCAGAATTGAGTATGGGAGCAGGCATTGGAAATGTATTGGACAGTGGAATCTAAATATCCATCTATAAAATTAATAAGAGAATTCAATTTTCTAGGAAATCAGAAGAAATAATTCTGATATATATTATTGAACCAGAATGGTTCATATTTTCATGAAATTGTTGAAACAGTTAGCCTGACAAAGTTTTGTTGGCTGCACATTTTTCAGAGTTAACAACAACTAGATCAGATCAAGATCAACATAGAGTCCAAAGGAATGGAAGAGGCACAGGGTACTTACATTCAGGAGGATGAGATTACAGGGATCGATGTCCATCTTTGCATTGAAGGAACAAACTCCAATGGACATGGAGATGAAAGGAATGAAGACATGAATATGGTAGAGACCATTAAAAATTTACAGAAGGATGTCCAAATCCATAAAGCTGATAATGAAAGGATTATGAGAGATAAGGAGTAGCAAGATGACTTCAACATGAATTTAATGCAGAGCTTGAACCGAATAGAAAAGAAATTGGACAAGGAGAGTGGCTCAAGCAAATATCGAAGTCACATGCCTCCTGATGATAAAAGAAGAACTAGAATTGTTAGTAGGCATCACCACCACTCCCCGAGGCATTCCAATAAGAGATCACACAACATATAGAGTCCATCCCCTGTTAGGAATCATAATGGGTCTGGGGTGGATGAGCTACGAGGAGAAATGAACAAAATCAAACCTCCTACATTTGATGGTGAGCACAAGAAGGATGAAGATGCAGAAACAAGGTTGTTGGGCATGAGAAAGTATTTTCAATTGCATAATTATTCTTCTCATGCAGAAGGTAGAATTGTTATCTATGAACTCAAGGGAAAGGCATCCATGTGGTGGGATCAGCTTGTGCAGGTGCATCACATTAAAGAGAAAAGTGTTACTTGGAGGGAAATCAAGAAGTATTTTGAGAAGAAATACTTGACTAAGAGATATTATGACAAGAAAATGAAAGAGTTCTTTGAAATCAAGATTGGAAGTATGGCAATAGATGAATATGAGAGAAGGTTTTTAGAACTGTTGATGTCTCTTTCATCAAGGATGAGACAGTTAAGATTCAGAGGTATTTGAGTGGATTTCCATCCTTCATCAGTGAAAAAATATAGTATGATGATCCCAAGACATTGGAGGAGACCATAAGGCGAGCTAAGTGCCTATATGATCAACAAAAATCAAGGCCAAGTTTCCAAAAATCTTGGGAAGACAAAAATAAATTCAAGGCGGATCAGAGGAAGAAGGGATCTAAGCCATCATTCTCAAAAATAATCCACAGGGACAACAAACTCCTAGAGAGCCCAGAATGATTGAAAAAGGGGGTCAAAGGCCAAGGCAACGACCTATTCAATGTTGGGGTTGTAAAAGAGATCACATGTTCAGAGATTGTCCTCACAAAGGTGAAAAAGGGAGAATTGTTCGCAGTGTACAACAAGATGAAATAGTTGAGGACATGGGCATAAATGTGCCAAGGATATATGCAGCCCTGGACAACAAGCAAGCAAAGTATCAGTCACATATGATTGAAGTGGAAGGTATGATAAAAAACCAAACCATTGATATTTTAATTGATTCAGGAGCTAGTCATATTTATATAGATCTTAATATGTTGGAAAGTTTTCATTTTCCAAGAAGCAAGCATGGAAAATCTTGGTTGGTTCAGCTGGCTACCGGAGCCAAAAGAAAATTCAATGAGATGTTTAAGTCATGTCTTATGGACATGAATGGACTGAGCACTAGGGAAGAATTAAACATCTTGCCTTTAAGTTGCTATGACTGTCTAATTGGGATGGATTGGTTGGACCAGCATCATGTCATCCTAGACTATCATAACAAGGCATTTACTTGCTTGGATGAGGAAGGGAACCTAAGGAGAGTGTAGGGAGTTCCCAGGGAAGTAACCATCCGAGAAATTTCAGCATTGTAGCTGAACAAATGTTACAGAAAAGGGTGTCAAATATTTGCAGCTCATATGGAGGAGACACCTAAAGATAAGGTGCCAAATTTGGATGATTATGCAGTCCTGAAAGAGTTTGAAGATGTGTTCAAGGAGGTACCAAGACTACTTGAAAAGAGAGACATTGATTTCTCTATAAATTTAATGCTTGGAGCATCTCCATTCTATACCATCAATCTGACTATCGGAGTGGTGCATAGGATCTAGAGGAGTCAGGTTTAGGTCATTGCAACGATGTCAAAGACTCCTTACAGAATGAGTACACCAAAGCTTAAGGAGTTGCAAATGAAACTTGAAGAGCTTCTGAAGAAGGGGTATATACGCCCAAGTGTTTCACCTTGGGGTGCCCTAGTCTTGTTTGTGAAGAAGAAATATGGAACATTAAGATTGTGAATTGATTTCGGACAGTTGAATAAAGTGACTGTTAAGAACAAGTATTCGTTGCCAAGGATTGATGATATTTTTGATCAATTGAAGGATGAAAAGATATTTTCAAAGATAGCTATCAGGTCAGGATACCATCAGGTAAGGATTAAAGAGGAAGATATCAACAAGACCGCCTTCAGGACAAGGTATGGTCATTATGAGTTCACAGTGGTGTCATTTGGGTTGTCAAATGTGTTAGCTCCCAAAATGAATCAGTCAATTTGTTCCATTTTGTAGGTGATAGCGTGGTCATTAATAGGATCCTATATAATTTTTTATCTTTTAGAAGTGTCAAAACATAGAATTTAAGGTTTATTCTAGAAATAAATTGATCCTCCAAAGGTCGTTTCAAAATTTTGTGAAAAAATCTTTTCAACAGCTAACATATGTTGTAAAGTTGATGTTAGCTGGTGAAAGCCTCAGGTTTCAACGGTTAAGGTGTACTCCCCGCAAGTAAACAAGCTGGTGAAAGTGATAAATATGGATTTCTCTTAAATGACTCCATAAATCAAAAAGGGACACGCTTGACACACGTCATACAATCATTATGACCAGCTAGTCGAAACAAACGATGATGATGATACCATTTGTTCACGTTTTAATAGGACATTATGGCGGATCATGCTCACAAATTTCGTGCGATAGTAAGGAGAGGGTTTGAGCTAACGAACTCTCAATCATAATTGGAGACAGAGGAGAAAGTAACAGCCATTAGTCGACAATCTAGCAACAGAATGGAAAGAATTCTAAGATTATTGTCTGTGGAATCACATGCTTCGTATTTCAGATCACTGCAGATGTTATAATAATTAAATCCTAGCTTCTGCACATCTGATCTTAAGCACCTCGGCTCTAGGGATCTATGTATTCTTCCAAAACATCACTTGGAAAATCCGTTTCTTGAATGGCCACACCAAGTTCTTCCAATTGTTAAAGGATCCCAGCATTTGATGCAAGCAAAGGAGATGTGAATATTTTTCTTTGTTACATTATTGGTTTATATCTATTTCATATGCAACATTATTAAAGAGGATCGTTTCATATCCAACGCTCAAATTCGTTTAAAATATGCCTTTCCTTGGGGGTAGAACAGGGTTTTAAATGATCACATTGCTCATAGCCAAGAATCAAGAAGCACCAATTCTTTCAGAAGATATTAGTTCACAAGGTGCCACAGGGAGGTTAAAAATTGATCTGAAAAGAACCTTTGAAAAATGATACCTGATATATCGGGGGACTTTTGACTACTTTCCCAAGCTCTAAATGCAGGTTTGAAAGTACCATTGGAAAGCTTAGTATTTCTATATGTCAATCGACTATTCAAGTGTGTAAAACAGACTCTCCATGGCTGAGAAATTTGATTTTTACCAAGAAAGAACTTTCACCAGCGTAGAAGGCAGAATTATAACCAGTTAGCTGATGAAAATCAGAGCTTTCACCAGCTGATTAGCAAATCTTAAGGCGAAATAGTTAGTGAAACCTGTTACATGGCAGCAAGGTCGTATTTTTGCCCAGATTTGACTTTTTCTCAACCAAATATTTCAAAGTTGGTTTTTAAAGATGAATAATAATTAAATAAATCATCTTTAAGGTTTTATCTTGATGTATTATGTGTTTAATAAGGTGGAAAGGTAAAATTGGTGAAACCTGTTACATGGCAGCAAGGTCGTATTTTTGCCCAGATTTGACTTTTTCTCAACCAAATATTTCGAGGTTGGTTTCTAAAGATGCATATTAATTAAATACATCAGATTTAAAGTTTTATCTTGATGTATTTAATGTTTAAGAAGGTGGAAAAGTGAAAATGGTGACCTAGTTCATGAGCAAAAAACTGTCTTTTTTGCCAAAGGTGGCAAATTTGAATTTCCTATGAAGATTCATCAGCCTTGGAAGGTTTTATACATCTGTCAAAGAGTTTGGAGGATATGAAGGCTATCAAGATAGAGTTTGACTCCTTATATAGGATCTTTTCCTATTTTTTTTTTTGACTTTCCATTTTTAGTATTCTAGATCCATTTTTATAAGATCTCGTCCTACACTTGTTGTATATATTTTGATTTGACTATTTTTAGAAAATCTAATCCATCTTTCAAGGATCTATATTTCATCTTGTAAGGCTATAAATCCAAAGACATTTGGAGCACCAAGGGGTTCAATCCTGGATACATTTGGCTCATGTACTAAGACTCTCATCTTGATATGAATCACAGTCTTCTTTTGCTATCAATTTCAGATTTGTTCATGTGTTGCATTACTCTGTATTTTAATTCAGTTTAGCTCAGCTTCTAAGAACTGTTATCTTCTTATTAAGCTCATGAATTTGAATTAAAGGATCTCTTACTATATTGTATGACCCTGCATGTTAATGTACTTGGTTATCTAGACTAGTATTCTTCATACCCTATTCCAATTACTCTATCTGATTATTGATTTCTAAAAGCACTATCTCATTCGAATGCATGATAAGTTGTTCTTCTCATTAGTCACTGAGTTATCCCATTGATCCAAGCATACATTTTATTAAATTTATTAAGTTACCAAGCATATTTAGCCTACAACCCTAAAGAGTTTCTTGGAGTGATAACAAAATGCACCAGATGTTTTCATGTGCTTAATGAATGGTGTTTTCCGAGAATATTTAGACAAGTTTGTCATTGTATTTTTGGATGACATTCTTATATATTCTAAGTCAGAGGAAGAGCATGAACATCATTTGAGGATGGTGTTGAAAGTATTAAGGGAGCATCAATTGTAAGCCAAATTGAGCAAGTGCTCATTTTATCAGAAGCAAATTCACTATTTGGGGCATATCATTTCAAAGGATGGGATAGCAGTGGATCCTGAGAAGATAGAAGCCATTAGAGAATGGTTAGCGCCAAATAATGTGACAAAGGTCAGATCATTCATGGGCCTTCCAGGCTACTATAGGAGATTTATTGAAGGATTATCAAAGATTGCACACCCAATCACTTCCTTGCAAAGAAAGGGTGTGAAGTTTCAGTGGACATTGGATTGTGAAAAGAGTTTCCAACACTTGAAATGGTTATTAACAAGTGATCCAATACTAAGGATTGCAGACCCAAATGAAGACTTCATTGTATGCACAGATGCATGTAAAGAAGGACTTGGTGGAGTCCTCACTCAAAATGGGTTTGTTATATGTTATGAATCAAAGAAGTTGAAGGAGCATGAAAGACACTATGCCACTCATGATTTGGATTTGGAAGCCATAGTGCATGTCTTGAGGAAATGGAGACACTACCTCATGGGAAAAAGGTTTGAGTTGAGAGCAGACCATAATGGTCTGAAATCTTTATTTGATCAACCAACTCTAAATGCTAGGAAAAGTAGATGGTTAGAATTTCTAAGTGAATATGGCTTTGATATAAAGCATATCAAGGAGAAAGAGAACAAAGTAGTCGACGCACTCATAAGAAGAGTGCATGAAATGCATGCTACAACCATTAGCATGTACCAATCAGATTTAAAACCCATAATTATAGAGGCTACCAAATTAGATTTGCATTACAAGGAATTAGTGGCAAAAGTACAACAAGGTAATTTGGAACAGAAAATTGAGGAATATAAGATAGATAATGATGAAATTCTCATGTACAGGGGTAGAATTTATGTACCAAATTCTCAGGAATGGAAAAACCAGATATTGAGAGAAATGCATAATGTCCCTTATGTTGGGCACCCAGGATATCAAAAAATTATTGTAGCTGTCAAGAGCCAATATTATTGGCTAGGCATGAAGAAAGAGGTTGTTGATTTTATTTCCAGATGTTTGGAATGTCAAAAAGTAAAGGTTGAACATAGACACCCAGCTGGTTTGCTACAACCATTACCCATTCCTGAGTTCAAATGGGAAGTTGTAACAATGGATTTCATCACTAAACTTCCCAAAACAAACAAGCAACATGATTCTATCATGGTAGTGGTGGATAAGCTTACTAAAGTTGCCCATTTTATTCCAGTTAAGCTCACTCACAGGGCAGCAAACATTGTTTATGTTTATATGAAAGAAATTGCTAGATTACATGGCATACCCAAGACAATTGTGTCTGACAGAGATCCAAAATTTACCTCAAAATTTTGGAAGGGATTATTTAATGGATTTGGAACAAATTTGAATTTTAGTACATCTTAACATCCATAATCAGATGGACAAACTAAGAGGGTGAATCAAGTGATTGAAGATATGTTGAGGATGTATGTGATAGATAAACCATCAAAATGGGAAGACTACCTACACTTGGTAGAGTTTGCTTATAACAATGGGTACCAAGCATCTCTAAATATGATCCCATTTGAGGAACTTTATGGTAGAAAGTGAAACACACCAATAAGCTTGGATAACCCAATAGACAGAGAAGTGATTGGGCCATATCTTCTCCAAGAAATGGAGGAGAAAATGATAAAAATAAAACAAAATTTAAAGGTTTCCCAAGATAGGTAGAAAAGTTATGTTGATAAGAGAAGAACTCACAAGGAATTTAAAGTGGGTTACCATGTATTATTGAAAGTAAAAGCCAACAAAAGTTCCCTAAAGTTGGGAAATTGTTCAAAGTTGGCAGCTCACTATTGTGGGCCGTTTGAAATCCTAGACGGAGTCTTTCCTATTATCTATGATCCTTTAGCCTGGTTAGGAATCCCTTTACCTGGGTGGAGTTTAGTCCCATCTCGGGGGTGACTCACTTTTGAGAGTGATGAACAGTATGGTCTAAGGTTGGGAGGTTCGTGGAAGGTATGCATGCAGTTGGTGACATTCTTACCAAGATAAGTGTCAATTGTGTGATAAATTTACTTGTTGCATTATTATTTACGTTCTTATTTTTATGGGTTATCATATGTGTGGTTGTAATTGTGTTTATTTTAATGAGTATTGCCTATATATGTTTCATGTATATGTTTACTTTTATTTAATTGTGAATCCGTGCATTTACAGATGTATTTGTATGTTTGTGTTTTATATATCTATAATTCTTCCGCAAGAGTTCTGTGTGTATATATTTTTATTGCATACAGTTCAAAAAATTTATGTGGCATAGCTTAGTTGGATGTTGGGTATGTTACAGTAGGTTCCACAGAGAGAACAATAAGATTTATCTGGCGTAGCGTGGCTCGGCATGGATGGTCGGGGACGTTACATTCAATGAGGCTTATGTATGCGTGATTTCTATTCTGATTCAGATTACTTGCATTCTCTTGTTTGTCCTCTTCGATATCTTGTTTGAATAGTTATTCCTCATTTGATATACCTGATTCTTCGCGTGTCGATTCTTCTTTTTCTTCAGGAGGAGTAGCTAAGTCTTTGATTGTTGTCAAGATCTCATTTTCTTGAGAAGATGAGATATTGACTTTTTCTAGGATCTGAGAGAGTTGTTCCAAGGTTATATTCATTCTAAAATAATCTTACTTCTATTCAAATCAAATACTTTATATAAAAAAATGTAAGGAAACCAATTATATACTCGAAGCACCACCGTCCTACTAGGACCCTACTGTCACCAAGTTATTTTTTCACACAAGTTAGCTTCTCTTCTCATATATATTAAAAAAATGACTAATTCTAATAAAACACAAATTCTAACTACTAAAATGAATAGGACAACCTAACTTTGGAGCAACCCCACTAAAGTGGATGTGTGGACTCTTTCCTCACATCTTACCATCTTCTCTCCTCCCTTAGGTTGTCCTTAAAATCACACCACACTTGCATGAAAAGAAACACACTTGCATGAAAGGAACAATCAAGTATTTGGAGAAGAAAAAGAAACCTGCCTATGCTCTAATCCCTTTAGCAACTCCCCAACAATGGCGCCAAAATGTTGGTGTTAAATATTGTCAACTATTTAACTGTCAAGCCGAGGAGTTCATAATCTTTGAGGTGCAGGCATAGGAAACATAGGATCCGAGCCTATTCTAGCCTAATATAAAATCAACAAGAAAGCATGAAATTGGTTCGTAAACTTATGAGGCAGATGCATAATATATACAAGATTAAAGTGAAACTAGCTTAATATAATGCTTGAAAAAGAAACACACAACTTAAATTTAATTTAATTAGGAAATAAATAAATTGCATGAAATGAATCTAATTATGAAAGCATGAAATTAATCTAATTAGGAAAGCATGAAATTGCATAAAAGACAAATAATATATAACAAGCAACTAGTGAGCTCACATGAAATCAACACCACTAACTCATAATAAAGAATCCTTTACTCAATATGGATAAATCAAGATGTTTGTATTAAATCATAAACTCTATTACATATCATTCCAATCCAACCTCTATAAAATGACTAACTCACTCAATCATCCACACACTTATTAACTCCACTCTTTCACTAACTCCTACTCCTTCACTAATTCCTACTAATTCCAAATGGAGAGAGAACACCCCTATTTATATATGATTTTCTTTGAAAAGAGGATAAGCAACCAATAAATATAGATCCACTTTCCTCTCAAGTATAGGTACAACCAATTGTTAATAATACATAATATTTATCTCTACAAATCCTCACAAATCCTTAATATCTTTGATAAGAAATTCTTATTTCTCCTTTGAATATGCTTGAAGAATTATCCTCAAATATTCAAAGGTTGGAGAAAAGATTCGAGAAGCTTGAATAATCCTTTTGTTGGAGTCTTCAAATATTCCTACACATTACAAAACTCATCGAACTTTGAGATATAAATGAATATATGTCAATTTTATAATATTTAATCATAAATTCTCTTTTAATACTAAAATAAATGATTTGGAAAATAATAAGGCTAAACCCATATTTAATTATGAAAATGGTATTAATGAATGGTTTATGGAGTGGTAGAATATGGATAAATGTGAAGAATGGTGAAAGGAAAAGAGGATGAAAATGAGACAATCCTGAGACTCAACATACCCCCCAACTGAACTTGTTTCATGTCCTCATGCAACCTTGCATAAACACTTTTCTTCTCAATTTTGGTTTTGCATGATTATATTTTTTAACAATAAAGAGGATGAAAATCCCTCGACCCCCCAACTGATATTTTTGCATCTTTTCATGCAACCTTGCATGTTTATTCTTTAGGAATTTTGGCTTCTTAATGAAATCATTCCATGATGTGAAATACATGAGTAATCGTTGATTTTTCTGATGGTTGTTTCTTGTGTGACAACCATGAATATAACAAATGTTGGTTCTTGTGTTAACAACATTCATTTCGTTTACCTATTTTCTCGCTGCAATAATATTTTAAGCACACGTGCATTCTAAATGATAATTCATCAACATGCATAAGAAAGATTTTTCTTCATGTTATGAATCATGCCAAGATAGATCAATATCTGGAATAAAGTGCAACAAAGTATAGCTCGGAAGAGACATGTTGGTCAACGGTATATGAGGTGATGAATGTGTAAATGGAATTAAATGGTAATGAATATCCCCCCCCAACTGAAGATGTGTTATGTGTACGAAAAAGCAAAAGGCAATGGAACATGGTGAGGGAATTTTCCAAATTCATTCACTCTAGCATGTAAGGAATTGCATGATTAAAGAGTAGAAAAAAACATACCTCCAATTACCCAAAAAGTAGATGAACCATGCAATAGGGATGTAGTTGATGTTGGATCAAGAAAATGTGACTGTTGTTGTCACTGCATTTGGATCATGGAATTCACTGCGACTAGATCATGGAATGTGAATTGAAGGAATTTTAATTGTTGATTGGTTGTATGAATCAAAAGATGAAGTCTGAAAGTGGAACTGTGGTACTCTCATATGGCTGGAAAAATAATATTGCAATTGTTGATGGAGTCATGGAAAAGTGTATAGTCTTCACCCACTACTAAACCCGATGCTACAATTCTAATCATGCGAATAAATGTGTTGATATTGAGCATAAAAATAAGTCATTGGATTACCAACCATTGATGAATGTTGTTAACCAATGCGAGGAAAAATCATAATTGATGCCAATGAGTGCCAAGGTACCTAAGTACATCTTGTGAAGTGCAAATGAATGAGTTTATGTCGAGCCACTTGCAAGATCTAACAATCAAGGGGCATTGATGTATTCCCATGATTTTTAGCGAGAGAACTTGCCATTAAGGCATGCAAGCCTCAAGGTACTCAAAAATACTCTAGTCTCTATCCCAGATAAGGTGTTGAGGTCGATGGGGAAAGACTTGTTGAAAGGTGGGCCTTAAGGAATCCCACATCATTCAACATGAGTTCATACAAAATGACTGGTAGGACTATAGATGAAAATATCTTGGTAGCAATATTGTTTATGAAAAATAGAGCAGCATAATGTAGTCATGGAAAGGAACTGAATGGTTTTATTCATAAGGCAAAATGAACGACAAAATAAGAAAGAGATGTATGTGACTCAGAAAGATAGGCATGTGTGAAGTCATGATGGATAGGGAAATGAAAGGTGGGCTTCAATACTTGGATGATGAATAATCTTGGAAGGATAAAGGTAATGATCATGTCATGGCGTAACTGGTTTTCTGAAAGATGGCAGTGTAGCGGCAAATGTCATGACATGTGCGGTTAAAAATTTAGCTCCTTCAAGCTTTTAATAAAGCATGTTTTTCTGAAAAGTTTTGTGATTCTCAAAAATCACTTTGGTCATGAGATTGGATCGTCTTCGAACCTGTAAAGGCTTAGTACTAATCTTGCATGAAAACTATGAGAGCTTCGAAAAATATGAAATGCAGGAATGAGTATGAATGCTACCAAATCAAATTCAAAAACAAAGTATGTTTTACCTATTACCCCCTTTGCGCGCAAGTTTCATCGTCAATTATTGTTTGAAGTGACTCAAAAAACCAAGTTAGATCAAATGTAAAAACATTATTTTAATATTGTTTTTAGGATTTATAAATATCCATTTGCAATTTGTTTTTATTTTTACAATGTTTTGATTTTTTTTTGTGTAATTTTTTTTTTATGGTTTTATTTTTTATTATTATAATATTTTTTATAATAAAACAAAACAAATAAAAGATTATTTATTTAATTTTATTTTGGTTAGTTTATATATATATATATATATATATATATATATATATATTATAAACATATATAAGTTTTATTATGTTAATGTTTTTTTTAATCTTTTTAATTGTTTTGCTATTAAAAAAAAATAGAAAACCAATTACATGAAAGATGTAAGGCATCCAAGTGATAAAATCCAAAACACATCCATATGATTTAAATGCATATCGGGGAGATCTACAATGATAAGTTTTCTAGCTGGCTAATCTTCAGTCCTTCCGTTTGAGCCCCTTCCAGATGCTTCCATCCTCATCGAATTGAATGTCGTGGTCTCTTTCTCAGGAGTAGATATCAACTTCCTGAAACCAATCTTGGCCACATTCATGCCTTCCCCAACCTATGCTTGGGACCTCATCGCCACAAGGGATTGATCACTCCATTTGGAGAGGGATAAATAGAGCTTAAGATTGGAGGTGAAAAGAGATGGGTTCAGACTGTTGAATAGTTGGGAGCAGAACGAGGAGACAATGATGGATGTTCATTTGTTGTTATTGGATAACAAGGAGAAGGGGATATGGGAGTGGAATCAACAACTATATATGAATATGCAGTGAGGTACTTGGAGGAAGATGACTTAGATGCCAAAGGAAAAACAATGGGACTTGGATGTGGTTCTGATGTCGGGCCAGCAGAGAAAGAAATGCATGTTGGTGGTCTTCCCTCCTACTCCACTTTGTTGGGCATGACTCAATCGATTGAAAAACCCCTACTCCTTCCATTATAAGCTGAGTCACTCCTTGTTGTCCCATCCTGAAGTAAGTATGCTCATGTCATCAAAGGTCTGGGAGTATAAAGCCAAGTGTTTCTATTTCTGGCCCGGGGAAAAACATAACTATACCCGGACCCAAAACCAGATACTGACAGATCATCAAAAATGTCGTGGGATCAGAAGATCAATATTTTCCTTTCCTCTTTCATTCACTTTGTCTGGATCTCTTTCGGAACCTGGGCTAGTTTTAGTAGTCGGATTGTTGATTCCTATCTAGTTGGTTCTAGTTAAACCCTTCCATAGAGATATATTTATTTTAGAGATCTGTATCTTCGCGCACTGAGCATATGCACACCCACACCAATATGCAATTCCATCAACAACACATACTGGATCAAGTCTAAAACAGCTTATCGGACAAAAGGCAGAGTAATGTTTCTCATATTTCCCTCGTTGGGGAGAGCAATTGCGATTTCACTCTCAGTTTCTAACAACGCAGCTCTAAATAAAGTATTTGTGATCAGAGAGAGAAGAATCAATACGAAACTTAGATGCACATAGAATTTTCTTACAATAACATGGAGAAGTTTGTTACAAGAGTGTAAAAATCAGTGCCTTTTAGGGCTTATGGAGTCAATAACAGTAACAATATCACTTTTGAAATATAATAATGATAATTTTTAGATAAGGGAAGAAGTTAATGCAAGAGGTGTTGGCACTTCAAGGACTCAAGAATTTTCCCCTTTTAAGGGAGGTTTTGCTAGAGAATAGGCACTTCTAGGCCCTAGCGTACCTTCCTTCCTTAGATTTTTTGAAAGAAAATTTAGTTGGTGACAAGAATGATATTACTAGAGAGCTATCACTTTAGGGCTCTAATATTCACTCTTAAGAAAATGTACAATTGGAAATATCAAGCTAGTAGAATAGTTATAGAGAGAAAGAAGCATTTGTTGTTTCTCCCCTAGGGTTTAAACAATCAATTTCATAATCTTAGACATGAAACAAGTAAATTTTACCACAAACATTCATAGCATGAATAAAAATGCATATTTTCCACTTACTTCACCAAGAATAATCAATTCAAACCCTAGTTGAAGACCATTTCACCATGAAAAATGACAAAACACACCACCATAAAGCTCTCCCAAGAGTTACGCACTAGTTATTTCAGCCAATAACCCTTAAAGAGGGAAACAATTTCATACCACCACTTGTGTGTGATGAGTTATGATGTAAAAATGAATGTAATTTATATTTATTTATACAAAACTTTGACCCTTATTAAATTTTAGGTCAAAATTAAATCTGACTTGGCCAATTTACAATAAAATCCAATTTTGACATAACAAAAATTAATTAACACCTAAAGACATCTCCAAGGGTGACCTCATGCCCTTCTAGAGTGATGTTGAGGCCCTAAGGTGGAATGTTGAGCCTAAAATGTAGGGCGCTTGGCCTCTAGAGGCCCCAAATGATGCCCACACGTGCCACCAGGCTCATAACTACCTCCAAAATGAAAGCCCTATATCTGGATGATGTCCAAGGTCATGATGGTGATGTCCAGGGCCCTCAAGGTCCTACGTCCATGTGGAAGTTCAATATCCACCTAGGTCTAGGTATTCCAGGGTGCCTCTAAAGGCAATGTCCTTCTTTTTCTCAGTGCAAATATTCATTTTCTTCTTACCCCTCGATGGGGTTGAAGCATCCGTTTGTGGGATTTAAGACCTCATGAAGGTCCGAGCTAATCATTACCTCATGTGTACTTGTCCACCGGGAAAGGTCCTACAGAAACAACAAGTACACCCTCCAAGGATTCATAAGTCACGGGGATCATAGCATGTAAATCACATCCAATAATTAAATTACCCAAACATGTGCATAAAACCACCCTTAACCCAAACACATTCTCAAAGACGTTATGCAATTTGAAAAGTTAGGTTTGGAGAAGGTCTCAGGGTTTCCTATTGGGCTATCCTCCCTTAAGTTTTGGGTGTTTCCCAGGTGGGATCTAATCCAAGTCATGTAAGTGTATTAGGTGGCATGGGGTAAGTATTTGGGCATGGGGTGCACGTAATAACAAGGAAATGTAAAGAATTACCAGTGGGTGCCTTTGTAGAGGGAGAGTTGCACCTTGTCATTAATGCAATTGTTTCGTATCCCATTCATTGCCTTTTATTCTTAGCTTAATTTATTTTGATATTTTTCTTTTGTTCTTCAAGGGAAAAGTTGAGGGCCAATATCCTGGCTTGATGACCATAGGTGACAGTATTATCCATAAACATTTCACAGAAATGAGAAGGATGGATCGTGATGAGACCCCCTTTCTCTTGGTGATGCCATCAAGATCCACTACCCTATTTTGGTGACCAAATAGGTGGTAGTGTCATGCCGCTACATGCCCATGTTCATAATAGGTCGGCTCGTGATGAGACCTCTTATCAATCAACTAGTACCTTGAGTGTTTATGTATCTTATGGGTCCCATTTTCTAATTGAGAATATCTTCATTGCTTTATCAGGGATCCCTAGGAGAAGCATCTCAAAGGTTTCAACATTGGCTTTTAACTCTTTCCAGATAATTTTACCCTCTGGGCCTTTAGCCCCTTCTTCTTACAAGGTAAGGTACAACCCTTCCTAGCGTATCCAATCCCAATGCCCAAACAAGGATAGGGGAGATGGAAGGAATAAAGATGGAAAGTGGTAAGTATGGAGGGATGAACAATGAATTTTCACAGATCCACCCAGGGGAAACCCATCCTAAATGGAAATCAACTTACTAGGGCACCATGTCACCCCTCCAGGTATGAACGAGGAAAAGAGAATAATTTCTAAGAAAACGTCATGAAATGAAGAAGGAGTTGATAAAACATATTCAAGTGCTTCAAAAATCAAAGTGATACATACCATGATACCTGGACTCATTAACTCATGGAGAAAGACCCACCACTAATTCAGGACTAGGTTGGTGGGATGGATACTATTGTTGGTGATAAGTGGACTGAATTGAACAAAAGAGGGGCCCTTTAGGGCCATGCTGATGCAGGAGCATCTCTCCACGTCAGCCAACCAGCTAGTCGACCATGCCAGCGAATTCAAATTGCACGCTAAGAGAGAGGTGCAGCCTCATTTGAAATTTGAATTAAATGTAATTAAATGTTTATGCTGGTTAGCTGTAGAAGTCGTGCCTTTGTATGGCTGAGATCTAGATCCAGACGCTGGACTAGATAGCCCATTCAATGTAATTGAATAGGGTAGTTAGGTTGGAGGGAAGCGCTCTAAGAGCCCCCTCAGGTAAAAGAGATTTCGTATCTCATTTTGTAGTAGTGGTAAAGTGGTAGAAGAGTAGAGTTCTGCGAGTAGAGAGAAGAAGAGAGAAGAGCTTGTAAATATAGGCTGTGCTCAGGAACACCTTGTAAATACAAGCATTTTCCATTTTAATATAAACAGAAGCAATTTTTCCTGCATGTATTTCTGTGTTATGTAGATGTCTGTGAGTGTTCTTTATGTATGTTGTAGATGTGTGGTGTAGTTGTGCATTTGCAGGAGTTGGTTGGATTTTAGGTGAAGGTCTTTGAGGTTTCATGCCAGGAGGGCGTGACAGAGTACTGCGGCCTTTGAATACCGGTGCACTGAAGAACTTATGAATTATGTGGGTTCAAATAGAGACGTGCTGTGGCATAGGAACTGGAGTCAACAACTCAGAAGAAAAACCTCAAGGTTGTTGAATACCTTGGAGGCAAGGTTGTGTATGAGAGACACAGTTGCAGACAGAATTATGTTGTGGATTCTGTGAAGCTCTGCCAAGTAGGCATTGAGCGAGTGCAAGGAGTGCATAGAGGGAGAACTTTGCTACGAGTTCAGAGAAGAACCCGAGTCACTGAGGACTCTGAGAGCTCTGCCAGGTGGGCATTAAGTAGGTGCATAGGTGCATAGGAGAAGGAGAGGATAGAAATGTTGAATTTCTAGAAGAAGACACTCTGCCAGGAGGGCATAGAGACAGTGTGCAGATAGGCACATAGGAGAAGAGAACTCTTTGAGTTCTGTATTGTGAAGGAAGAGTCCACCGAGGGATCTTCACAGGGTTGTTGAACACCCTGAAAGGCTCAGCAAGGAGTTGCTTGAGCGGTAGGATAGCCTGGAGGGCATTACATTCTCCATATGAGGGAGAAGGAAGAAGGATAAAATCCCTTAGGGGTCTGAGCATTCGAAAATCTCAGGGGAGACAACCCTGTGGGTGCGTGAAGACTCTGCAGAGGTGCAGGATTCAAAGAAATCCCTTGAGGATTTGGGAGGAGCAAATCTCAGGAGGAACAGCGTTGTGGAGAACGCGCAGTGAAGCTCAAGGTAAAGAAGTTCGCAGAGGGAAAAGAGGACAAAGGTCGAGGCCTTTGAGAACTTGTAACTCTTGCAAGGTTGGGAAGAAAGTGTGTAAGCTCAGGAGGGAGCACAACCACCATCAGATCGGCTACATAAGAGATCTGGACCGTTGGTTTCTACATCTAGGAGACGCACAGGAGGAGCACGCAGGAAGAACAGATCTAGACCGTTGGATCTTGGTCCAGTTACCCATCAACCGTCGGATCGAACAGGAGTTGTATGAGGTTTACCATCGGGGATAGCCGAGGTAAAAATCTCAACGAGAGCTGTCATCGGGATATCGACACTCGGGATATCAAAGGTCCTAAGGTCGAGAAAGCCGGGGCATTTCAAGTCTCGAAACAGTGAAGGAATCACAGCCATCCGTCTGAGGGAGGACATGTGTCATGTGATCACCCATTTTGGAGATCCGGGCACTGGGATTCGTGGAAGAAAATGTCCCGACAGGTATCGGGATATCGGTCATCAGCATATCAGGAGTATAGAAGATAGGAGATCAAGAATATCCATGGTAAAAGTCCCGGAAATGGTCAGGACCATCCGTTTGTGGAGACACATGGTGGGGATCAAGTGACCCATCGGTATATCGGCTACCAGAGTTTGGAGTTTACAGAGGATTCCTTTCATCGGAGCATTGAAACCTCCGAAACAACGAGAGTTGATCTGAACCGTCCATCCATTTGGGACGCGTGTCAAGAATCGAAAGGAAGTCGGGATTCAGCGGATCGTGGATCCTGAGGGAAAGACTTCTGGAGCATCAGAAGTCACGAAAGTGAGAGATTTGATCAGGGTCGTCCATCTGTTGGGGACGAGTGGAGGAGATCAGAGTATTTGGGAGATTTCCCAAAAGAGAATCGTATGTCGACGTATCGGGAGTCAGGAGTCGGCAAAGTGAGTTTCTTGATATCGCGAGTGGTGAAACCACGATAGAGGAAATCCCGATAAGGAGAAAAGCTTCGTTGTTGTGGGGCCTAGCTGACGTCATGTCGGAGAATCCGGGATCGGGATATCGGGGATCCCGTGCACAAGGTGTTTTCGCATTTCAGCATTGCGATGTCTGAAACCTTGATGAAATACATAAGGCTGCGGTCTTATGAGAACGGTCGCATGGACCTTGGCATAGCCAGGAGAGGCTAAGGCAGAAAAGGAGCCATATCGGGAAATCGGCGATCGGGAGATCGCGGGGACAGAGGTTCTTGGCATCGGGGATCACGAAACCCCGAAACCTGATATTGATTCGAGGAAGATCACTGTTAGATGCAGAAGGCCGTGGGGAAAAGAAAAGGACCTGTGGATCGGGTTTCAAGCAGATATTCCACTGTGGAATCAAAAGAGACGCTTCGGCTCAGAAAGAAGGTGAAGGAGATCGATCCTGTGAGCAGGGGCATGATGAGGGTGAGGTTTCGGCCTCGCCTGCATCAAGTGGTATCAGAGCTAGAACTCTGTTTGTATATTTCAAGCAGAGGGAGAAGGTAAAGGAAGACAGGGTTGTTGAAGACTCTGTGGCGATTATTTGCAGGTAGAAAATCTTGCAGAGATGGATAGAGAGCTCGCTGATATAAGAGCGGAGATAGAAAGGATTGCATTGAAGATGTGGCAGAATGCGAGGATAGATGAGCTCGAATTGAAGCTGCGGCAGGATAAGAAGCTGAGATGGGTGTATGAATGGCCCATGAAGAAGGAAAAAGTGAAATGGTCAGTTAAGGAGTTGATCATCATAAGACAGTGAAGGCTGTTGAAAAGGTGGTTGAGGTATGCTGAAAACCTCAATGGACCTAAAGAAATGGTTCAGGTATGTGAACTGGAGACTAGGAAATTTCTCGGTGAGGAGAATGAATTGGGATCGACTGAAGATCTCAAGGACTGCCAGGAGGGCAGAGAAGAAATTCCATTTTGCCAGGTGGGCAATGAAATGAGATCGTTGTGGGATCTCAGAGACTGTCAAGAGGAAAACCAGGGAATTTCACATTGCCAGCTGGGCAATGACATGAGATCGTTGCGGGATCTCGGAGACTACCAGGAGGGCAGTGGAAGCATTTTAAACTGCTAGGTGGACATAAATGAAAATTCGAGACTATCTGAAAGTCTCATGGACTCAGAGGTGAGTTCAATTCAGCAAAGGGTGCTGATGAATATGGGATCGGTTGATCTCATAGTCTGTCAGGAGAGCAGCGGAATCATCCCATATTTCCATGTGGGCAGGGATGAGCAGATGAGACTGTATGAGAGTCTCATAAACTCAGAAGTGAGTTGGAATCAGCCCGAGGAACTAACAGAACAGGTGAGCTCGGAAATGAGTTTGGATCAGCAGGTGTAGCTGACAGAAGAGGAGGAAGATCAGGATAATATTCTTATGATTGGGGGAATTGGAGTATTCCTACCATTTGCCCAGGGGGAGGTGAAATTCAGTGTTGCAAATGATGCGGCAGCAGCAGAAGAACAGTCAGTCGTGACTGTTAGGGAAGAAGAGGGATTGGAGCAGACTTTGAAAGCTACCCAAGCAGATGAAGAAGATGAGCATTCAGAGGAGTGTCTCAATTCTTTCAGCCAGAAAGTTGAAGAAGTTGAAAGAGCTATAGCATTGGAGCTAACAACAAAAGAAGCAGAAGGAGAAGACGAGCATTCTGAGGAATGGCTCAACATTTTCAGCCAAGAAGCTGAAGAGACTGCAACGTGGGAGTTTGCAGCAGAAGAAGGAAAGGAAGCAAAAAACGTTTGTTTTGCTGATATGTGGCAACAGGTTGAAGCCCTAGAGAGAAGAGTGAAAGTGCAGAGTGTGCACATCCGACAGGTGAAGTTGGAAACTGATGAAGGAGGCATGGGAGATCATGACAATCTGCTCATTTACCAAAAAAATTGCAGCTGAGGAGACTGCATGAGAAGAGCCAGCCATGGGAGCAGCTGGACGAAGTGATCGAAGAGATCATGGAGCTGATGATCCGATCAGCAGACACTATCAGCAAGGAGAGGCTGAACCAGAAGAAGGAAGCAGCAGCAGCAACGCAGAAGTAGCAACAGAATGGAGCAGATGAGAAGCTCCAGATATTTGTTTGGGATCCAGGAGGATTTCCAATAGATGAGAGGAGAATCTCATGAGCAGGAGCTCATAAATTTTGCAGCTGAGGAGTTTGATGCAGGAGCATCTCTCCATGTCAGCCAACCAGCCATCCAGCCACGCCAGCGAATTCAAATCGCATGCTAAGAGAGAGGCGCAGCCCCATTTGAAATTTGAATTTAATGTAATTAAATGTTTATGCTGGTGAGTTGTAGAATCCGTGACTTTACGTAGGTTGTAGATAAGATCGGCCATTAAATGTTTGTATGGCTGAGATCTAGATCCAGACGCTGGACTAGACAGCCCATTCAATGTAATTGAATAGGGTAGGTAGGTTGAAGGGAAGCGCTCGAAGAGCCCCCTCAGGTAAAAGAGATTTTGTATCTCATTTTGTAGTAGTGGTAAAGTGGTAGAAGAGTAGAGTTCTGAGAGTAGAGAGAAGAAGAGAGAAGAGTCGATACCTTGTTACAGGTTGTGCTCAGGAACACCTTGTAAATACAGGCATTTTCCATTTTAATATAAACAAAAGCAGTTTTTCCTGCATGTATTTCTGTGTTATGTGGATGTCTGTGAGTGTTCTTTATGTATGTTGTAGATGTGTGTTGTAGTTGTGCATTTTCAGGAGTTGGTTGGATTTCAAGTGAAGGTATTTGAGGTTTCATGCCAGGAGGGCGTGACAGAGTACAACGGTCTTTGAATACCGAGGCACTGAAGCACTTCTAAATTCTGTGGGTTCAGATAGAGACGTGCTGCGGCACAGGAACTGGAGTCAACAACTCAGAAGAAAGACCTCAAGGTTTTTGAATACCATGGAGGTAAGGCTGTGTATGAGAGACACAGTTGCAGATAGAATTCTGTTGTGGATTTTGTGAAGCTCTACCAAGAGAGCATTGAGCGGGTGCAAGGAGTGCACAGAGGGAGAACTCTGCTGCGAGTTCAAAGAATAACCCGAGTCACTGAGGACTCTGAGAGCTCTGTTAGATGGGAATTGAGCAGGTGCATAGGTGCACAGGAGAAGGAGAGGACAAAACTTTTGAAGTTTTGGAAGAAGACACTCTGCCAGGAGGGCACAGAGACAGTGTGCAGACAGACACACAGGAGAAGAGAACTCTTTGAGTTTTGTATTGTGAAGGAAGATTCCACCGAGGGATCTTCACAGGGTTGTTGAACACCCTGAAAGGCTCAGCAAGGAGTTTCTTGAGCGGAAGGATAGCCTGGAGGGCATTACATTCTCCATCTAAGGGAGAAGGAAGAAGGATAAAATCCCTTAGGGGTCTGAGCATTCGAAAAGCTCAGGGGAGACAACCCTGTGGGTGTGTGAAGACTCTGCAGAGGCGCAGGAGTCAAATAAATCCCTTGAGGATTCAGGAGGAGCAAAGCTCAGGAGGAACAGCGTCGTGGAGAATGCGCAGTGAAGCTCAAGGTAAAGAAGTTCGAAGAGGGAAAAGAAGACAAAGGTCGAGGCCTTTGAGAACTTGTAACTCTTCCAAGGTTGGGAAGAAAGTGTGCAATCTCAGGAGGGAGCACAGCCACCATCAGATCGACTGGAGAAGAGATCTGGACCGTTGGTTTCTACATCCAGGAGACGCACAGGAGGAGCGCGCAGGAAGAATGGATCTAGACCACTGGATCTTGGTCCAATTACCCGTCATCCGTCGGATCGTATAGGAGTTGCACGAGGTTTACCATCGGGGATAGCCGAGGTGAAAATCCCAACGAGAGTTGTCATCGGGATATCGGCACTCGGGATATCAGAGGTCCTGAGGTCGAGAAAGCTGGGGCATTTTAAGTCCCAAAAGAGCAAAGGAATCATAGTCGTCCGTCTGAGGGAGGACGCGTGTCACGCGATCACCCATTTCGGAGATCTGGGCACTGGGATTCGTGGAAGCAAAAGTCCCGATAGGTATCGGGATATTGGTCATCGGCATATCAGGAGTCTCGAGGACAGGAGATCGGGAATCTCCATGGTAAAAGTCCCGGAAACGGTCAGGACCGTCCGTTTGTGGAGACACGTGGCGGGGATCGAGTGACCCATCGGTATATCGGCTACCGGGGTTTGGAGTTGACAGAGGATTCCTTTCATCGGAGTATTGAAACCTATGAAACAGCGAGAGTTGATCTGAACCATCCATCCATTTGGGACGCGTGTCAGGAATCGGAAGGAAGTCAGGATTCGGCGGATCGCGGATCCTGAGGGCAAGACTTCTGGAGCATCAGAAGTCGCGAAAGTGTGAGATTTGATCAGGGTCTTCCACCTGTTGGGGACGTGTGGAGGAGATCAAAGTATTCGGGATATTTGTTGAAAGAGAATCGTCTGTCAGCGTATCGGGAGTCGGGAGTCGACAAAGTGAGTTGCTTGATATCGCGAGTGGCGAAACCGCGAGTGGCGAAACCGCGATAGAGGAAATCCCGATAAGGAGAAAAGATCCATTGTTGTGGGGCCTAGCTAACGTCACGTTGGAGAATCGGGGATCCCGTGCACAAGGTGTTTTCACATTTCAGCATTGCGATGTTTGAAACCCCGATGAAATACATAAGGCTGTAGTCTTATGAGAATGGTTGCATGGACCTTGGCATAGCCGGGAGAGGCTAAGTTAGAAAAGGAGCCGTATCGAGAAATTGGCGATCGGGAGATCGCGGGGACAGAGGTTCTTGGCATCAGGGATCACGAAACCCTGAAACCCGATATTGAGTCGGGGAAGATCACGGTTAGATGTAGAAGGCCATGGGGAAAAGAAAAGGACCTGTGGATCGGGTTTCAAGTAGAGATTCCACTACGGAATTGAAAGAACCACTTCGGCTAAGAAAGAAGGTGAAGGAGATTGATCCCGTGAGCAGGGGCGCGACAAGGGTGAGGTCGCGACCTCGCCTGTGTCACATGCTCAAGTCATCTGCCTCTCAGTACTCCATGTCTAGGACTTGTGGGCCTCGAGACATGATATCATTAGTTATCCCTAGGGTAGGGGATAATAGGGCCATATGAAGTAAAGATTGTTACATATGGAGGATATGTGCAACTAAAGGACTTGGGAGGAACATAACTGAAAGGAATGGTGAATGGTAGTCGACTGAAACTATACAGGGACAGTCAACCTACTCACTCTCAGTAATTGCACCGCAGTGAAAAAACCATGTATATAGTGTACTATAGTAGATATTAGGAAAGAAAACTGATAAAAATACAATAAAAGGAGATAATAAAGATAAATGAATTAAAAAAATAGAAAAATAAGAAAAGTACAAAAAGAGGAATAAGTTGGTTCAACGACGGGAAAGTGGAAAAATTCATGCGCAAAAACTAATGTGATAAAATAGAGAGACAATGCGCTGGAAAAAGTGGACTCGGTGCAAATGCATGGAAAACATGAAAAACATTTATGACCCAGTCTATAAAGTGCAAAAATCACAAGTTAACTCGACACTTAGTGATTTTTTAGCACATAGCGAGATAGAAGTGTGTGACCTAGGTGTAATTGTGTGAAGAAGAGAGCATCTGTCCAAAATGGGTAAAACATGACACCACATAATTTTGGCACTCTAGGGTAGTACGTATGGGTTACTTGACAGGGCCAAAGGAGGAAGGAAAGGATAGTGGAGCCCAATAATTTCATCAAGCTCGAAGATGTTATGACTTCAGAGAAAGATTCACTCATCCCGACAAGGGTTGAGAAGGAAACGTCAACAACAACACAAGGGGAAGTGGGACGAAGCTCTAGAAATCAAAATGGAAATACAAGCCCTAATCTTGAAACACCTTCTAAACCCAACAAAATGAAGGGTCAGCAACAGGGTCGTGACGAAGAGGAGGTTTTGGTCAAGAACATCACCAACCAGTCAGAATATGAGGGGGAAGAAGATGACACAGAAACAATGGATGCAGGCCCATCTATCATCGAGCAGAAATGAAAGTCGCAATACATCGCAGAAATCACACTTCCCTACCTCCCGAACGCAGTGGTGACTGTGGAGGGCATGCTAGGGAAAGTACCTAAACTAAGGTACTCTTACCACGATGTGTGCAATGCAACAAAATTCCCAGACTTGGCCGAGGAATCTTCCTTGGTGAACATAGGGGAAAATGGACCCTTAGGCAAACCGATCATGGAGCTTACGCAGTGGATAACAGGGCTCTACAACTTCGGGATCATGAACCTCCTGGACATACCGCACTTCAGGCACGGTAAAAATGTCGAGTTGTTTGTCCAACAATCATTAGCCCGGGTACATGGCAGCATTCTCTAGATAGATAGTCTATTACAGATCGATGCGGCATTGATCACCAAAATTATAGGATTACTCACAGTAAGCACACAACCAGAAGAATACTTGGACAACAAATTGTGTGAGAAGGAGATCGTCGATATATTCAAGGCATAGTTTGGTACCAACAGAGGGAACATGGGAATTGTTCTTAGAGACATCAACGATGAAGTGACAAGGTTTGTGAGCAAGCTCATGGCTTGTAAGTTGTTGAGGAAGTGTAGAAAAAAAGAGGCTCCAGCAGGAGTCATCGCAGTCATCGTGTAGTACTTAAAGGGGTAATGTTCAGTTGGGCACCTTACCTCCTGAACCAATTCTTGATCGACTGCAAAGACATGCATGATAATGGAACTGAGTTCCATTATTCCTGGATAATTATTCTCATAGCCTTGGCAGGATGGAAGGATCCAAAATTTTCATCTTTTATGGATAGGAAAGGGAAGCGCTATGCAGTTAGGTATGAATCCCTATGGTAGGCCAAGGACACCAAAAATCATAAGGTGAATAGCACAGTGTTTGATATGATTTTGGAAGAGATACAACAACACACAAAAAATGTGTGTTGCATTCCTATGGAAGTGGTCTAGGAGTCGGAGGGGATATCCAAGTTTAAGGAATCTAGGCACCATATGTGGATCCAAGCCGCAAGGGATCCAAAGAATAAATGGCTAGAGATGAAATATTGTGTCACTAAAGAGGAGGTGGATTGGATAATCAAAGAATGGCCTACATAGTGGAAGGCATCAGTAGCAAAACTAGCATCAAATCCAGTAGCAACAACATCATCTAGAACCAAGGGGAAAACTGAGGCAGGCCTATCAACAAAGACAAATAGTCTAGCAGCTAACACCAGGAAGGTTGTGGTGCACTCTCAGGCATCTGAAAGAAGCACAATGATGAAGAGGCTAAGGAGGACACTAACAATTCCCAAGGAAAACATTCATAAGGATGCTAAGAAGGGAGACACATCTCAGGTCGGCAAGGAGGGAGAACAAGCGAAAAGAAGTGGGGCGCATCTCTCACCGAAAAAAATAACTATATCACAGGTGGAGGAGACGATAAAAAATATGAAATACACCAAGGAGGGAATAGTCATCACCCTGACAGAGGATGATATTGAGTTCGTGGTGGACAAGGTCCAGGACAGGGGAGAAGATGTGGTCTACACCGCAGAATAACAGAGAGAAGAGATCATGGCCAAACCCATAGAATTCCATGAAACTCTATAGCAGTTACAAATTCATACAATACCGTAGGCCACGGTGCATCAACCTAAAAAGACACAGCGACCCCCTACGCAGAAAGAAAAATATGATACAATTCAAATAGTGGTGCAGGGCAGTGACACATTCATGGTCACAAAACAGATGGTCAGAATTGATCAGGAGATCGCGCAGAAACCCATGGGTGACATAGACCACTTTGAGGTAATCATCACGTAGATACCCATGAAATAACTATACATACTCTAGGCTAGTGTAATGCAGGAGGTACAATCCAGAGCCCACACAGATGCCACCAACTTGAAAGTTGGTAGGGGGTTGTTAGGTTATAAAAAATGTATAAATATCTTCCTTTTCTCACATTTCATGATATCATCTTGATTGAATTTTTGGTTATTTAGGAGAAAATAGGATAGAAAATGAATAATATACTCTTTATCATTATTGTTGAAATTAGATTACATAGATCATAAAATACGATTGGAATTGATTGGTTTTATTAAAGGATTGGTTAAATATTGTCAAACCCAAGATAACAAAGGAAATCTTGAAGATGCGCAAGCTATTGGAGGTTGAGGACTTTATGGAACAAGTCAGTTTTGAAGATGATTGAGTTTCTTATATTGTAACTTTATAATAGTAAATCAATCATGAGGATCTCTCGATCCTCAGGATAGCTTAATTTACCCAGATTATTGTCATATATAAGGGGTAAATAGATCCTGAAAAGAGATAGAAGAATTGCACCCAAGAACTCAGAACTTAGAATTGCTCTACATTAGCAGTTTTTGTAAATGTTGTACCAGTTATGAAATCAATAAAAGATTTGAGCGCTTTTACCATTTCTACATACTAATTTTCGAATAGCAGTGCTTCTAAGTACCAAGGGCCTAGTCTGAAGGAGCTACTGTTCGACCTGTAATTGTATCAGTTCAATTTATGTTTTTTTATTCGATTCCCTTTTACAGTAGTTAAATGAATGCATAAGTGTGTTGATGATTTTATGTCATTTGCAAGAGATAGATATTTCCTTAAGCATTATATGATTGTTGTTCCAATTTCTATTTACTAAGATTTGATGCGTGACAGTTCCTCATAAGTTCATATGCATTGTTCCTTTTACTTAGATTTGCAATTGTTGTTCCTTTCAATTAGTTTATATTTGTTGTTCATTTCAATTAGTTTACATGTGTCATTCCTTTCCGTTAAGATATAGGTGTTATTCCTTTCAATAGAAGTACAATTGTTGTCTCCTTCGATTATATTGCAATCGTTGTTTCTTTCCATAGATATAGTAATTCGCCTTTTTCCTTTCCAGTAATTTGATTCATAATAATAGTCCATTGTGCAAGTCTTTTTTTAGATTCAATTACTGCTTTTAGTTAAATGAATTCAATAGATTAATTAGTTCATTTCCATTGCACAACATTAGATTTCAAATCCTAGAATGTTTAATGAATGTTTGAGGAACTTGATTGTTGATAAACTCATATTTTCTTCAACTACACGATTTTAGCCTCTACGAGCTATCTGCATCGACTTTGCTGATATTCTTGAGATAAAAGACGAATCCGCGGGTTGATAAATTAATGTTAAAATAAGGTTGTTTTTAGACATCTTTAGACCCCAACATTTTGGCGTCATTTCCAGGGGAGAATGTCAAAGGTAGCATAGCTTGTGCCTCTGGAGGATGAGGTATTGAAGATGGAAGGTAAGAACCTATGCAGGAAATAAGTAAGATGCTTATGCCAGCGCCTACCTCCAGCGGACGCATTAAGAGGTTGCATAGGTGTTTTTCTTTCTTGATTTTATTTTTTTGTGTGAAGTGTGTATGACTAAGAAGAAAGATGTTGAAAAACCAAAACCCCCACCAAAAAATTACCAAAATCCAGGGCTTGGTGCTCCTTGGGAGAATCACTTTCATAGACGACATCATCCGAAAAGTAGAATCTCAAGCTTCGGTTGGACCTAGAAAAGGATTTACCTGAATCCCTCAGGTGTCAGTTTCACCAACTGCAGCCCACACTAAGATTCATATAAAAACTGAAGGGACTGAGCAAATCTTTCAGAGAAAAAATATTCCACCCCTCAACCCTTTAGAAGAGGGAAACTCTTGTAATATGGAGGAAGGAGAAGGAGAAACCAGTGGGATAACTAAGATACACCCACCACCTGATCCTGAATCTCCTGTGAAAGAAGAAGGCATACACTAAATCCCAGATAGAGGGAGTGCAATCAAATCCTCTAGAGGATTAGATGACCAACCAATTCGAATAAAATATCCGGATCAAGAAATCCCTGAAGATTTCTGGCATATTTTCGATCAAATGGCACAACCAAATCCACAACGTCCCCAAACTTCCACATTGGAATATCCGATAGTTGATCCAATCGCCAATGCCCCCATGAAGGCAATTCCCCTACAAAACCTGCCAACCTTTCATGGATTAATCTCAGAAGAACCAAACGCATTCTTATTTGAATTTTATGTCCTATGTAGAGGGTATTATTACACCTCTGAACCCCAAAAATTAAAATTGTTCCCATCCACTTTGAAAGGAGCAGCTCTATGTTGGTTTATGGGATTAGGGGGCAGAACTATAAACTCATGGGATGAGATGAAATGGGCCTTCTTGACAAAATATCAGGATTATTGTAGAACCAGAGACTTAAAATATGAAATCTTTCAAATGAATGCAAAAGAAAATGAATCATTAGAAGAGTATGTTGAGAGATTTCAGTATAATTTACAAAGATCACCCTATGGTACGTTACCAGGTGAAGTACTTAAGGAAACTTTGATTAAGGGTATGAAAGATGAATGGGTAGAAACGTTGAATTTGATGGGGAAGGGTGAAATTTATCAAGAAAATTATGATGACATTGTCCTATTGTGCATCAGGTGATTAAGAGGAAGTTCACGGACCAGATCAGGGATGTGTATCCCCCTCACCAAAAATAGCAATACTACCAGCTGGGGTGTTACGCGAGCTGAAGTTGGTAATCTCTTAGAAAACTTCAAAATAGATATTCTGAGCACTCTGACTACACAATTGGATGTATTGTAGGCCAAACAGAAAAAAATAGAAGCAGAACAAACGTTGGCCATATTTTTCCACAGATGCAGAAGAAAACATGGTCCAAGGGATTTCCCTTTGGATATGGTTTGGTTTTGCGCTATTTGTGTCAAATATCATGACACGAAACAATTCCCATCACTTCCTGGACTGAAAGTTGTCTTTAGAGAAGAAGAAGAAGAAGAAACAAAGTCGTTATATCTTATGGCTCAGCGTCGTCAATGGCAGAATTGGCCTCCAAATACACTACAAGACCCTTCCTCTTTCTTCTCTGGACAGTATAATCAGTAGCAAGCTCCTAGTAGCACATGGTAGGGTCATCTGTTTACTAATCAAAACTGGCAACCCCAACAATACCCACCTGCAAATCCCACTTGGCAAAACCAGCCCGCTGCAAATCTTGCCTGGCAGAATCAGCCAACTACAATTTCCACTTGGCCTAACTCACAATATCCCACCTCATCCTGGAAAAACTCAAATAAAAACATCTACCCTTCATAGTGGCCCAACATGACTACCCAAAACCCAAATTGGAATCAGAATTGGCAGCGCCCCATGGAGATAAGAAACCAACCCATGGGGATGGCCCCTCAAACTCAGCCTACGTTACAAGAACCACTCCAATCGCCCCAAAATACACAATCACAATTGAGCCCTCAATTACCAGCCCAACCTCACCCAAATCCAAATAACAGACTGGCTCAGCTCATCCAAATTATGGAGAATGGGAAAGGAGAGACCAACTCGGTAGGGTGCAGCAAACTACGATTGATATCGGGGTGCATAATATCTCCTGAAGAAAATAACGTCTTTCAAGAGCAAGAGAATGAAAAACAACCAACAATAACACCCTCGACTGTGGTAATAACAGAACAAATCGAGCAGGGGGGGAACACAATCGAATCACAAGATCCTGATAAGGATGCAACACCCTCCCCTCCGTTCCCCGAAAGATTGATGATAGCAAAACCAGTCGTATATCCCAACTTCAACATTGTAGGGGAAATCAAGAATTTATATATCAAGAATCCACTCTTGCAAGCTCTTCAAGACATCCCAATTTACACAAAAACGATCAAGGAGCTATGTGGGAGAAAGCCCGTCAGAAAAATTAAATATCCATCACCAACAGTCCATGTGGTAGGAGCCTTGTCTGATCTAATTTTAGGTAGACAAGAACCGGTCAAATATGCAGATCCGGGGAATCCCATAGTGACAGTTCAGATCCAGGGTTGTTCTTTTCCAAATACACTAATTGATTTGGGAGCATCCATCAACATCCTGACTATGGAAACCTGCAATACCCTGGGTTTTGACTCCTTCGAACCCACTGCAATAATGTTGCAGTTCACAGATCGATGGTAGTTTGACCAGTTGGCACATTACATGATATAGCCATCTTCATCGACTCTTGGAAATATCCGGTGGACTTCCTCATCATCAACCCAAGAAGTGGACTTGAAGGGGATCCATTGATATTGGGCAGGCCATGGCTCGCAATAGCAGATGCATACATAGGATGTCGAATGGGTAATATGACAATCGCTAGAGGGGGTATCACAAAGAATCTCATCTTATATCCTCTTGCCAAGCCAAGCCCAACTTTCGTATATCCCAAATTGCCACCACCACAATACCCAGAAAAGGATTTGTGAGCCCCTCTCACGCTGGAACAAGCCCTCAGACTTAAAAACCAGCTAGAGGATGATGTAATTAGTGGGTTTATCAATAGTCCAGCCACCATGAGAAACCAAACCTGCCAGATGCTCCAAGTTGTTCTAGACTGTGAAGCACAGGGAGACCTGCTGGAAGATTTAATGGAACAACAAATTCCAACTACAACCATTCATAACAAAAAACCCATTGAGATTGCAAAAGGGAGGTCTCTGAACATCAATGCCAATTTAGATGAACAACAAAAACAAAAGCTAATTCAAGTCCTCTCCAAATACCAACAAGATTTTGCATGGAAATATTTTGATATGAAAGGTATTGATCCTCAACTCTGCACACACCACATTTACATTGAAAGAGATGCTTGACCTATCCAACAGCCGTACAGAATATTGAATCCTCACCTTGGGGATATCATTAAAGAAGAATTACAAAATTTGTTGGACGTAGATTTTATATATCCCATCTTCAATAGTCGGTGGGTTTCCCCATTAGTGATCGTCCCAAAGAAAAATGGGAAATGGTGAATCTATGTTGACTACAGGGAACTTAACAAAGCCACTCAAAAATACCACTTCCCTTTGCCTTTCATTGATCAGGTCCTGGATACTTTGGCATGAAAGAAATTTTTTTCTTTCCTAGACGGTTTTAGTGGGTACAATCAAATTCAGATTTCCCCAGAAGATCAAGATAAAACTACATTCACATGCCCCTGGGCACTTTTGCATACAGAGTATTACCCTTTGGACTTTGTAACACTCCATCCACTTTTCAAAGGGCCATTCTGAGCGTATTCAACGATCTGATCAGCAAAGGACTTGAATTCTATATGGATGATTTCACTCCTTATGGAGACGACTTTGATCAAGCACTGAATAATATTGAGAAAGCACTAGAATGGTGCATTGCGACCAGGTTATGTTTAATCCATGAAAAATGTCACATGATGATGACAAAAGGTGTGGTACTAGGGAATTATATCTATGCAGACTGAATTAGAGTAGATCCAACAAAAATAGAGGTAATCCTTAATCTACCTACACCACACACACAAACTGAGGTACGTAGTTTCCTTGGCGCTTCAGGATACTATCGTAAATTTATGGAACATTTTGCAAGAACTGTTGCACCTTTACATGTTTTGACTGGTGATGTAGAGTTTCAGTGGTCTGACAAGTGTGATGTGGCATTTGCAGGACTCAAGAAGTTGATCTCGACAGCACCGACATTGAGGGGACCAAATTGGAAAATACCATTTCACATCTCCATCGATGCATCATATATTGCCATAGGTGTTGTCCTCGAACAAGAAGAAGACAAGAAACCCTACGCCATTTATTTTATTAGCAAGAGTCTTACTCCAGCTGAACTTAATTATATAGTAACAGAGAAAGATTTTTTAGTTGTTATACATGCCATCAATAAATTTCATCATTATATAATAGGCTATCTGGTTATTCTGCATATCGATCATTCTGCTATCAGATATCTAGATAATAAACCGATTACTAATGGACGGGTCACTCGATGGTTATTACTATTGCAAGAATTTGATATCACCATCAAATATTAACCTGGGAGATAAAATCTTGTCGCAGGCTTCCTATCCCGCATACCCAAAACAGATGACTCCTTAATAGTCGAAGATCAATTTCCAGATGAGCATATGTTTCCCTTTACTACAAATCCACCTTGGTACATTGATGTGGGAAATTATCTGGCAGCGGGAAGATTACCGACACATCTTTCATCAAGGGAAAGAAAACTATTCATCTAGCATAGCGCATGATTCGCCTGGATCAACAGATATCTCTTCCATACAGGAGTTGATCTCCAGATCCGCAGATGCGTACGAGATGACAAAATCTACAACATACTAAAATCCGGACATGATGAGCCCTGTGGTGGTCATTTTGTAGATCGTAGGACTAGACATAAAATTTTGCAGATGGGCTATTATTGGCCCTCAATATTCAGAGACATGAAGAAATATGTCCAGACCTATGATAGTTGTCAACGGATGGGAAAACCAGGTCAGGCTGATGAAATGCCTTTGAAAGAAAAAGTAGTTGTAGAACCATTTGAGATATGGGCACTAGACTTCGTTGGCCCCTTCAATCCAAAGTCAAATCAGAAGGCCTATATTCTAGTTGCAACGGACTACATGACTAAATGGGTAGAGGCAGAAGCCTTACCAAATGCAACAGAAGAAGTAGTCATCAAATTTATTTTCAAATTATTTGTACGCTATGGACTACCGAGAGAGGTAATTACTGATGGGGGGTCACAATTTATAGCTCATAAAATCACCACCACCCTGGATAATTATCATATTAAACACATAATTACTTCTCCATACCATCCACAAGAAAATGGGCAAGTAGAAAGCACCAATAAAGTCATGGAGGCAATCCTGACAAAGACTATCTCAACAAACAAACAGAATTGGGCTTCTAAGCTCCCAAATTCCTTATGGGATTACCGCACAACATGGCGTAATACCACTGCCTACTCTCCTTATCATTTAGTCTATGGCAAAGAACCCATATTCCCAATCGAGTTTGAAATCAAGACTCTAAGGATGGCCCAGGAAATCGGACTAGATCTTACAAAAGCACATAAACAACGCCTTCAACAACTCAATGAATTGGATGAAGAATGCATGTTTGTTGTAGAGCGCACAACTTTTATTCAACAACAGAGAATGACCTGGCATGACAAGCATATCAAGAAAAAATCATTTAAAAAAGGTGATTGGGCACTCCTCTATGATTCCATATTTCAGGATTTTCCAAGAAAATTACAGACACGGTGGCTGGGACCATACAAAATCAATAAAGTCCATGATAATGGCAGAATCACATTAAGCACCATCGATGGGTCCAGATCTCCATTTCGGGTCAGTGGACACCAGCTATGACTCTATCATCATCCGCCCTCAAAAGAATATTTCTATCGGGAAGTAAGCAAGGACCCTACCGTTCGAATTTTGGTTGGCTGGGAAGGTAATCCAGCCACCCCAACTCCATAAATGTTGAATTATGTTGACACTGTACATACTGTATATAATTTTTTTCTATAGATTTTATTTAGTTTTTTTTATTATTTTTGACAGTCACTTGAGAAAATAAGAACTAGGGAGGATAATTGTAATGAACTCAATTAGCACTCTTTTCTGTTCCGAACTCCTGCTTCATCTCATCACCCAGACCCTGTCTTTTGCAGAGAAATGAATGTGTCATGTTCAGCAGCAGCAATTGGGCAACTATAATGAAAATCATAACATTAACAAATCATCCACTACTTAATTTTGAAATTGAATTTAGTTGATGAATAATCAACCTTGGATTCAAGAAAAACACATTTCCAGGTTTCTAAAAATTACCTATTCAGATGGTTAAAAACTTAACAATTGATGTTCCTTTTTGCGTGCTTGTTGTTCCTTTGAACGAAACAATTGTCGTTCCTTTTGCGTGCCCATTGTTCCTTTTGCGCGCTTGTTTTTCCTTTTGCACACCTATTGTTCATTTTGTCATTCCTTCCCTACATTGTTGATAAAACACCAAACCATTCCTTTGCGGTACAAATTTCACCAAATAATTTTCACCAACATTATTTCTAACGATCTATCATTATTGTGTGGACTATCTCCCATACCTTATCAAATTGGTTTTTGGATTACTTTCTTCGAAATATCTTAAACCTTGTTCATAACCTATAACCACCATAATTCATTTCTTTTCCCTTATACATACAAATACACTTAAAAGATATATCTCCTTTATATTATAATAAGGAGTCTGTGGCACACTTTTACTTTGCATCCTTACACTTCTTTATGCCATCCCTTACTCTTAAGGAGTATATGATCCCCCCTTCATACACTTCAAAAAAAAAAAAAGAGCAATACAATTTCTTTCTTTTCCCACAAAGAATAGGGGGTCTCATCACGAGCCAACCTACCACGATCATAGGATACTAACCTAAGTGACATTCCCACTATGGCTACCACACCAGGGAAATGGCCTTTGACATTTTATTTTGTCAAAGGACAAGAGGTCTCATCACAAGCTAACTTTTTCACTTAAGTTACACTCTAGTGAGTGGAATTATCATCATCTGGATACCAAACCATGATAATGGTCTTTTTTCGAGAAAAACTTAAAAAAAAAACAGAAACAAAAACAAAACGATAAGTAATAAAAAAAAAAAAAAAATCCACAAAGAATAGGGGTTCTCATCACGAGCCAACCTACTACGATCATAGGATAATAACATAAGTGACATTCCCATTGTGGCTACCACACCAAGGCAATGGCCTTTGACATTTTCTCATCAAAGGACAAGGGGTCTCATCATGAGCCGACTTGTTCACCTAAGTTACAATCTAGTGAGTGGCATTATCACCATCTGGCTACCAAACCAAGATAATGGTGTTTTTGGAAAAGATGATTCAAATAATTATCAAGGATACAGGCTCATCTAAGGGTTAAAAGGAAACCCTGTCGAGGCTATGGATGCCTATTGGCAACAGTGGCTCTGCCTGTGGTATGGAATTTTACCTTAAACGCCAAGTTTTTGCGTGTCTCTAGATTTCCTTCACTTAATAACGAGGCTATCATTTCGGTTGTATTCAATAAAACAGAAAAGTAACAACATTATGATATGTGGGATATTATTTAAATGAACATATTTAATTTATTCGGTGTATGTATGCTTAAAGAATTCTTTTGAGTATAGGTATATTTCAATTCCACGAAAGAGGACTAACGTTTAATGATTACCGTTAAAATATGTTGTTTGAAAATTAATCATTGATCCCCATTGGTGGTAGCAGTACAATCATTACCAATCACCATCAATACCTATACTCATTACTTTTCCCTACGCTGACGGTCGAGGTCGACCTTTATATTAATGAGGAGAGTGGATACTTGGCACACTTCTCGATAAGATAGTAATGATTGTAATAAATACCCACATTTGCAAACACTTGTTGTTCTCTAATATTTTCTATTTTAGGTAATTTTTTCCTCCAATATGGTCTAACCAAACCTACTACCAGGAACGATGGTCATCCACATTTTCTCACAAAAATGGGTGGCAGAAGTGTGCACAGGGAGCCAACTTTACTACAGGTTACAGAGCAGGCAAGAGAAATCCTACACCGTCTGGGGTGGATGGAGTACTTCAACCATTTGCAAGGATATGACACGAATGTCATACTTGAATTCTTTCAAAATTTGCAGGGAGAAATCTCTATGGTGTGAGGCATACAAATCTCAGTCACCCTGGAAATCTTAGCAGAGGTTATAGGCCTCCCTAACACGGGCATTCAATGGACAGGAAGATAGAAAACACTGAAGGAAGCTGTGGAAACTTTCACAGACCCTAGGGAAGAATTGCATAAGAAGGGAAAGGGACTTAATCCCAGTACCCTCAGAGAGCCATGGAAGGAACTGGCAGGGGTAATTTAGCGGTACATCACATGTGATGGACAATAAGACGTAATTCGACCTCGCCACCTCAAATTGCTGGCATCTTTAAAACAACGGTTAGTTATTTGTCTACCTTTCTTTCTGAATGTCATATTACATGATGTTGCCTTAAGAACACAAAAGTCCAAGGATCATGTTACTGTTATCATCCACCACATATTAGTTGAACTAATAACAATTAAAGCACTGAGTCAAACTCAATTGACCTGGGATAGTCTGATTGAAACCAATAGACCTCCACAACTAGAGAAGCCTGAATTATGCCATGAAGACCCACCACAAGAAATTAAATATAGACAGGCAGAGGAGACTACCGCCCAAAGCAAAATTCCATCTCCTCAAACCGAAGCTGAGGTAGACCCTGCCAAAATCACAGAGGCCCAAACCTCACAAACACAGGCATTAACGAAAAAGAGGAAGAGAGAAACAACTGCCCCTAAAGCCATCATTAAGACAAGGAGGAGAAGCAAACGAATTCAAGAAACAACTCAAGCAATTCAGGGTACAACAAAACAACCTGAAGAACTTCATAATTCTATAGAACAGTCTCCACAGGAGAATGTTCAAGAAATTGGGCAAGCAAAACAAACCTCACAAAGGAATGATTAGGAAGACACCCAACTGGCATTAGAGCATCTGATAGAATAATTTTTGAAGAGCTATGAAGTAGAAATAGCTCAGGTTTTGGGAAGCTTAGGAACCTCAATTAACAAAGGCACAAATAATCCAAAAAAATGCCCAAAACAAGCCTCCTCTTCAAAACCAGCTAAAGATTTTCCTGATATTGAAATGTCTTTCCCAGAGGACATAGCACAGGAAGAACCTCATTTTGAAATAAGAATCCCTTTTGGATAGACAGAAAATTTGGAAGAAACAGAGGAACAACCATCTGTTGTCCAGAATGAAGAAGACCTTGAAACCTCTCATATACAGAAATCAGCCAAGAGCCATAAGAAAATTAGAAAGTTAAAAAAAGAAAACAAATTGTTGAAGAAAAAGGCTAAGAAGGCTGAAGTATTAAAGCAAAAGGTGGGTAAAATCAAGGAAATTATTAATGAATTGAGGAAGCAGCTAGAAAAAGTAGATAAGGCCCATAGAAGAAAGAAAAACAAAAGGGCCATAATGCAAGGAAGAAACCCTCTTCCTAAAGAAGCAGTCAGTACAAATTCTATGGGGATACAGACATACCCTTAAGAAATAGTAGTAGAAGAAACAGTAGCTCAGAATGAGGAAGTAATTTCTTTAGAAACACAAGAAAATATGACAGCTACATAAACAATTGATGCTAAGGTGCAGACACATACCCCAGTATTAGAGGAAATGGCTCAACTCCTTGAGTATAATGCTACCATCAGGATATTGGAGGAAGAATTGATGCAGTCTCAAAAAACCCTGGTTCAAAAAAGAAATGAATTATTGACTATGGCAGAGCATCAGGCACTCCAGTCCCAGAAACATAGTGTTATTGTAGACAGACTAGAAGCAGAGCTTACATAGGCCTAGCAAGAATTAACTCAATCTAGGGAGGAGATGGGTGCTATGGAAGAATACCAAGCATCCCAATCTCAAGCACAAGGTGTCACCATTGATAAACTAAAGGAAGAGCTGGGACAAGCCCAACGAGCATTGGTTCAACACCAAGATGAGATGGTCACTAGGGTTGAACATCAAAAGATTGTTAAAAAGATGAAGGACATGACAACAACAAAGAGTGATACATATGCTAAGCTCACCATAGCCCAAGGGAAGGTAAAAAAGGTACAAACCCAATTGGAAAAAGCTTTGGAGCAAATCAAAGAAATATGTGATGTCTACTTTGATGCTATTAATTGTAGAGCCCCTACCACCAATTACACTATATTCTTGCTGGAACAATATCTGTTATTGAGAGTGAAGGCCATCAAAGAAGGTAAACCTATTTCATTTTCCACTGTACCTGAGTTTATTTCATGTTTCAAAGAGCAGGATGAAAAGGTACAATACTTTCTGTGTGATTTATACTTTCATAATTTCATTATGGAAGAAGAAAGGAAAGATAACCCTAGCCCATTCATAGGTGACATATAGTTTCAATCATTTCTTTCATTTACTCAGAACCAAGTCAGATGGGGTAAAGCTCATAAAAACTTCCTAAAGAGGGAAACTGGGCTAGATCTTTGGGTCAGGGGAGAGACTCTAAAGTCCTTTCCAGCCATTATGTGACATAAAACCTTTATGAAAAGAGGGGGGGTCGTAGACTCCTTATCCCCTATCCATATGTAGGTTATACGTTCAGGTATCACTCGTTTTAGAGAGCTTAAGGAAGAAGCTCTTGCTTCTTCTAAAATGAGATGGGATGCATCCTCCAGTGAAGTAAGGAGTAGGGAACCCTTTGGGTACATGAATTTCTTTGCAGCTACCTTCAGAATAGAAAGGTATTATAGAATGCTCCAAGATGAAGGGCCTGCTTGGATTGGGTGCAGATATAATCCCCCTATCATCTGGTTTCCTCTAGAAAGTTACCAAAAAGATTATCAAATTAACAAGAAAAGGGAGGATGTTGCTTTTGGAGAACTCAAAAGAAGAAATGGATTCAGGAGGCCTGGAGAACCAACCTTTCCACATTACATCATTATTGCTTTACATGTAAGATCTCAGCTTGCATGAGGACATGCAAGAAGGTAAGATGGGGGGTATGTTAGGCTATGAAAAAGGTATAAATATATTCCTTTTTCTCACATTTCATGATATCATCTTGATTGACTTTTCGGTTATTTAGGAGAAAATAAGATAGAAAATGAATAATATACTCTTTAGAGTTATTGTTGAAATTAGATTACACAGATCCTAAAATACGATTGAAATTGTTTGGTTTTATTACAGGATTGGTTAAATATTGTCAAACCCAAGATAGCAAAGGAAATCTTCAAGATGCGCAAGCTATTGGAGATTGAGGACTTTATGGCGCAAGGAAGTTTTGAAGATGATTGAGTTTCTTATATTGTAACTTTATAATAGTAAAGCAATCCTGAGGATTTCTTGATCCTCGGGGTAGATTAATTTAACCATATTATTGTAATATATAAGGGGTAAATAGATCCTGAAAAGAGATAGAAAAATTGCACCCAAGAACTTAGAACTTAGAATTGCTTTGTGTTAGCAGTTTTTGTAAATGTTGTACTAGCTATGAAATCAATAAAAGATTTGAGTGGTTTTACCATTTCTACATACTGAGTTTTGAATAGTAGTGCTTCTAAAAACAAAGGGCCCAGTCTGAAGGAGCTATTGTTTGACCTGTAATTGTATCAGTTCAATTTTTGTTTTGTGATTCGATTCCCTTTTACAATAGTTAAATGAATGAATAAGTGTGTTGATGATTTTATGTCATTTGCAAGAGATAGATATTTCCTTAAGCATTAGATGATTGTTATTCCAATTTCTATTTACCGAGATTTGATGTGTGACAGTTCCTCATAAGTCCATATGCGTTGTTCATTTTACTTAGATTTGCAATTGTTGTTCCTTTCAATTAGTTTACATTTGATGTTCCTTTCAATTAGTTTACATGTGTCGTTCATTTCCGTTAAGATATAGTTGTTATTCCTTTCAATAGAAGTACAATTGTTGTCTCCTTCGATTATATTACAGTCATTGTTTCTTTCCATAGATAGAGTAATTTGCCTTTTTCCTTTCCAGTAATTTGATTCATAACAATAGTCAATTCTAAAAGTCTTTATTTAGATTCATTTACTGATTTTAATTAAAATGAATTCAATAGATTAATTAGTTCCTTTCCATTGCACAACATTAGATTTCAAATCCTAGAATCTTTAATGAATGTTTGAGGAACGTGATTGTTGAGAAACTTAGATTTGCTTCAACTACACGATTTTAGCCTCTACGAGATATCTGCATAGAATTTGTTGATATTCTTGAGATAAAAGATGAATCCTCAGGTTGATAAATTAATGTTAAACCAAGGGTGTTTTTAGACATTTTTAGACCCCAACAGGGGGTCACATAGATGTTACATGTTAGAAAAACAAGATCGTAGAGCAATAAAATAAAAACAAATGTGGAAATAAAACACAGAATATACACAATAGAATATACACATAGATATACGTGGTTCACCCAGTGTGGGCTACGTCCACCAAAGAAATTTCCAGGTCCTTCCTTTTTATTATCCATCAAATGAAGGGATGCAACCTACAACACACTCGTTGTAAATTCTACTTCTTTCTCTCACAATATCCTCTCTCATAATACAATATTCACAATGATGCATAGAGGCAATACATTTCCCTCATAAAAGAGGGTTTCCTTATAGGGAAAAAAACCCTAAAATAAATTTATTGTCATATTTGTGACCTTATCATGAATGGTCCATATTTACTATGAAATTACAATATACATTTACAAGGCAATTTTTCCTTCAGGGAACTGATTTTTGCCAGACCCCGCAGAGGGGGAAAGCCCCCCTGCAACCCCCCCACGTGGAGGGGTGTACAGTATTCATGGGGTATAAACACGGCTGAAAATAATGACCTGTGAAACAAGAAGATAATCAAGCTCCACAACCAACAATCTCCCACTTGGAGACTGGTCACAACAACTCCACTAGTGTTTTACTTGTTGGAATATACTCCACCTTGGACCTGGAAAACTTCTCATCTTCACCTTCATGCTTGAATACCAACTAAAACTAAGCAGGAACTCATTTTCTCTCTGGGTACTCCCTTTGTTAACATGTCTACGGGATTCTGGCTAGTGTGTATCTTTTCCAACTTCAATTGTCCATCTTCCAAGACGGATCGTATGAAATAGTACCTGATATGTATATGATTAGTCTTCGAATGGAAGGTTGAGTTCTTTGCAAGATGAATGGCACTCTCCCTGTCACAGTACAACTTGCTAGTCTCCTACTTCTTTCCCAATTTCTCCATAAACCTTTGTAACCAAATCATTTCTTTACTAGCCTTTGTAGCAGCAACATACTATGTTTTTGTTGTTGAAAGTGAAACAACCTTTTGAATTTTTGAAATCCAACTAACTATTGTTCCACCTACAATAAAAAACATACCCTATGGTGCTCCTCCTAATATCTTTATCACCTACCATATCTGAATCAACATATCCCTGTAGAACATTGTTTGAACCTCCAAAACATAATGCATGAGTAGAAGTACCTTTAAAATACCTGAGAATCCACTTTACTACCTCCCAATGTTCTTTACTTGAATTTTTCATATACCTACTCACAACTCCCACTATATGCGCAAAATCTAGTCTTGTGCAAACCATCACATACACCAAACTGTCAATTGTTGATGAATAAGGGACCCTGGACATGTATTCTATCTCTTCCTTTGTCTTTGGACACATTTCTTTGGTTAATTTGAAATGACTAGCCAAAGGTATACTAAATGGTTTTGCATTCTACATTCTAAACCTCTCCAACACCTTCTCTATGTACTCACCCTGAGACAATGTCAAATTGTGATTTTTCCTATCTCTTGTTATTCTCATACCAAGGATTTTCTTTGCAGCACCCAAATCCTTCATCGCAAATGAATTAGCTAATTTCTTCTTGAGCCCATTTATATCTTGTATATTAGACCCTGCAACAAGCATGTCATCTACATATAATAGAAAAATAATATAGCTTCCATTTTCTAGATTTTTAAAATAAACACAGTGATCAAAATGACATATACTATAACCTTGTTCTGTCATAAACCTGTCAAACTTAAAATACCACTTCCTTAGAGCTTGCTTTAGGCCATACAAGCTCTTCTTCAACCTGCATACCAAATTCTTCTTCCCTTTGACCTCATACCCTTGTGGTTGTTGCATATAAATTTCTTCCTCCAAATCCCCATGGATAAAATTTGTTTTTACATCTAACTTTTCAAGATGCAAATATTCTACTGCCAAAAGACTTAAAATAGTCCTAATTGAAGTCATTTTAACAATAGGAGAAAATATTTCATCAAAATCTATACCTTTCTTTTGTGCAAACTACTTTACAACAAGTCTATCCTTGTATTGCTTTTTGCCTCCATATTCTTCCTTCAACTTGTAAACCCATTTATTCTACAATGCTCTTTTTCATGTAGGAAACTGAACCAAATCCCAAGTCTAGTTATTTACCAAGGAATCCATTTCCTCTTTCATTCCTTGCTCCCACTTCTTTTTAGTGTCTACCTTCTTTGCCTCTTCATAACATTATGGTTCACCAGAATCAGTCAACAATAAATAATGCAATGAAGGAGAGTATCGTTCAGGTGGTCTACTTGAATTGGTAGATATTATAACAACACTTGCAGGAGTTTGAGGTACATGTTCCTCCTGTTGTTGTACATTTTGATTTTCTGGTACCTTTGGAATTTATTTTCAGTGATCTCATCAAGAACTATGTATTTTGGTTTTTCTTTTTCTTTTTTATTTCCCTGCATCTTATCTTTGTACATGACCTTCTCATTGAATATGACATCTCTACTCCTAATGATTTTCTGATTTTCATAATCCCATAACTGATAATCAAAATCATTAACATTGTATCCAAAAGGTACACTTATTTGATTTTGCCTCAAGATTTTTTCTTTTTTCTTTATCAATATGGACAAATGCTTCACAACCAAAAGTCTTCAAAAAAGAATAGTTTACCTTTTTTACCTGCCCATGCCTCCTCTATAAATTCCACCATCCAAATATCTTGAAGGTCCTATGTTTATTAAGTAAACAACAATATCTACAGCATCTACCAAAAATTGTAAGGCAAAACCAACATGCAATCTCATACTCCTTGCACGCTCCATGATTGTCTCGTTCATCCTTTCTGACACACCATTTTCTTGTGGTGTTCTTGGAACTGTCTTCTCTCTACGAATCCCATGGTATGAACAGTAATCATGAAACTCCTTACTGTGATATTCACCTCCATTATCTAATCTGAGACACTTCAACATTTTTCCTGTCTCATTCTCAACCAAATCTTTCCATTTCTTAAAAGTATCAAAAACATGAGATTTTTGTCGAATGCAATAAACCCAAGTTTTTCTAGTTACATCATCAATAAAAGTAACATAATAATGAGATCCACCAAGAGATGATACCTGAGTTGGTCCCCGTACATCTGTATGCACAAGCTCTAACCTTCCACTCTTCTTTTCTTTTCTAACTCTGAGAAATCTGAGTCTCTTATGTTTTCCATAAACACAATGCCCATAGAAATCCAAATCAATTTGTTTAAGATATAGGAACAAATTCATTTTGTAAAGTATCTACATCCCCTTCTCACTCATGTGTCCAAGCCTATGATTCCACAGTGTTGTATCCACTCTTATAGAAGCTAAAAAGGTAGAAGAGTTAGTATTACCAATACATAAATACAATGTACCTACATTCTCTCCTTTTTCTATCATCGGTGATCCTTTGGTGACCTTCCACACCTTATCTGTAAATATATATATACAACCTTCACTTTCCAACTGCCCTATTGAAATCATATTTTTCCTTAGATCTAAAACATGCCTTACCTCTTTCAACAACCATCGGTTTCCATTCCTTTGCTTTATTTTTACCTTTCCCATTCCAACAACTTTGCATGGTGCATCATCACCCAAATGAACCTATCCAAAATCACCTTGAACATAATCTAGAAAATGTTTCTTATGGGTTGTGGCATGAAATGACGCCCCTGAATATACTACCCAAGACTCAAAAATATTATCTACAAAAAGAATCAAAGTATCTTGTAACACATCACCTATTACATTTGCTTCCTGATTTTTCTCCTACTGTCCATCTCTTTTTTTCTTTGGAGCTCTGCAGTCTTTCTTCAGATGTCCTTTCTTCCCACAATTCTATCACTCTATCTTTCCCATTCTGGATTTGGATCTGCCCTTCCTAGAATTTATGTGGTTCCATGAGACCTTTCCTCTATCCTTTTTTCTTCCCATGTTCTCCATGTTTAACGCATTACCTGATGTTTCACCTGTGATTTTCTGTCGCATTTCCTCGCCAAGGATAACACCAACAACATCATCAAATTTTAAAGTGTTTGAGCTAGATATAGAGTTACTTACAGCCATGACCAAGTCATTCCAACTTTCTGGCAATGAGCACAATATTAGAAGAGCCATGACCTCATCATCAAAGTCCACTTTTACAGAATTAGTTGATTAGTAACCGTATTAAATTCATTTAAATGATCTGCAACAGACCCACCTTATTACATCGTCATATTAAATAATATCTTCATTAGAAATACCTTATTGGACGTCGAGGGTTTTTCATACATTTTATCCAATGCCTCCATCAACTCCTTTGTTGTCTTTTCTTTCAAAATATTGAAAGCCACTGACGCTTCCAGGCTCAACCATATCGTTCCTAGTGCCTTTCTATCAAGAACCTCCCATTCTCCATCCTTCATGGTAGCCAAATTATTTGCTATTCCACCCAATGGTAGGAATAGATCCTTCTGATATAAATAATATTCCATTTGCATCTTCCATAACTGGTATTTTTGGCTGTTAAATTTCTCGACCCTAAACTTTACATATTCCGCCATTGCTCCCAATAGAACCATGAACCCTCTTTTCCTACAAGTTACCTTTCACTTTGATACCAGTTGTTAGAAAAACAGGATCACAAAGAAATAAAATAAAAACAAATGCGAAAATAAAACACAGAAGATACAAAATACAATAGAGACACAAATATACGTGGTTCAACTAGTGTGGGATACATCCACCACAAAAATTCCCAGGTCCTTCCTTTTTATTATCCAGCAAATGAAGGGATACAACCTACATCACACCCACTGTAACTTCCTCTTATTTCTCTCACAGTCTCCTCTCTCATAATACAATATTCTCAATGATGCATAGATTCAATACATTTCCCTCATAAAAGAGGGTTTCCTTCTAGGGAAACAAACCCTAACATAACTTCTATCGTCAGATCTGGAAACTTATAATGAACGATTTAGATTTAATATGAAATTACAATATACATTTACAAGTCAATTTTTCCTTCGGTTGTTTGCTTTCCCCCAGACCCTGCAGGGGGGGAAATCCCCCCCTGCAACCCCCCCGCATGGAGGGGTGTACAATACTTCTGGGTGTATAGTCTTCATGGGGTATAAACATGGCTGAAAACAAAGACCTATGAAAAAGAAAGATAATCAGGCTCCACAACCAATAGTTACAGATCACCTGTGACCAATTGACTTTGAAGAAGGAGGAGGAAAAAGAATATGTTGAAAATATAGAGCATGGGCTAACATCGTTATAAACCCACATTCCAGAGAGCACGCAAACATCGGATAGGAGCGCAAACGAAAAGATAAAAATCATTGTGTAGAAAATCAAGGGATATAGGCAAGAGATAGAGGATTTGAAATAAAAACTTAATCCTACAACTCCTCTTGAAGTCTAAGAGAAAAGAGAACATAAAATGAAACTCCAAATAGATGAAATGGAAAGGGAATCCAAGGAAGTGACAGAACTGCACAGATTTGGACTACTTTGGAGGAGGATTAAAAGGTCCAACTCTTGGACCAGGAAGAGAATAAAATCAGCATTGCAATACAGGAGTTGAAGTAGCGACAGAAAACCATGGGAATTATCGAACACTTGAAGGTAATGCAGGAGATGAAGACCTTGTAGACATAATTGAAAATGGCGCAGATCAATAAGCAAGCAAGGTAGGCCCAGTTGGATCTCCTCTAGGAACAAGAAGCACGGATAATTGCGGAGCTAGAGGAAGAGAAGACAAGAATCACATAGGAACATACAGAGAGCACAACATTGCTTCAAGAAAATATAACAACACAGATGATCAAGGCACTAGCAGATAAAGTTGTGCAGGTAAAATAGAAAAGGAAGGACCTAGTAGAAAAGTTCAACAACTTTGAGAAGGTTGTATAGGGAGCGCATACTACCTGAGTGGCTCGGGATGAGCCACAAGTCAGTGTTGGATGTTTGTTGGCACGGGTATATTTTTGGAGAAATATCTATTTTTGAAAGAAGGCCTATTTTGGGAAGAAGGATATATTTTGGGCGCAGACCTAATTTTGGAAGAAAATGTATATTTTTGTAGTGCATGCTTTAGAAGGCAGAAAAACACCATGTAGAAAAAGAAGTAAAAGTAACATGCAAGAGGAACAACAACATGGTGTGCATGCAAACAGGCCTAACCATGCTAGGGTTATGGTTTTTGACAAAAAATGTAACAACTATAAGCTAGTAGAGTAGTATAAATAAAGACCTAGGAGGTCTAGGTTAAGGGTTCGGGTTCGGATTTTCTTGATTATTGTGAGTTTTGTTATGGTTATTGTGGTAGAGTTTAATGAGCTATTTTTTTATGGTTAGGTCATAGGATGAGGAGCCTAGTGTGATCTATTCAGCCTCTCAGAGGGTACTTACTCTCCTTTTGATTGTAATATTGGAGACATAACGTGCGTAGCGCAGATCTTGCAGCAGAATAAATAAAAAGAGAATAAGAGCTATATCTTTGTGGACGTAGCCCCAGGAGGGGGTGAACCACGGTAAAATACTATTTTCTATGTGTTGTTAATGAATTCTTTTACTCTTCTGTTAATCATTAGCTAAAGAATGAATGGTTAAACTAGTTATAACAACATGCATGCATATGTTTAAAGATGAATGAATCCTATAAGTAGATGGACGATTGATGATGATGATGCATAAGGGAAAGAATCAAACCATAATCCTGACTCCTTCCTAGAAGACAAACATCTAATTATTGAATTCCCGCATAAATTTATCTCGAGTGAGACTGCAATGTGCACTATGTGCACAGTGTTGCCTTCTGGTTTACCAAGAGGACCAATAGTTTTGAGGGTTTTTTTGAAAACCTATTTGAGATCAGAACCTGGGTCAGCACAAGTACCATTAAAACATGTCAAGGATTTATGAAAACTTAGACAACAAGCAAGAAGAATAACAATCCCCCATGATTGAAGTGGAAGGTAAGATTGATAACCATCCCATAGCAATTTTAATTGATTATGGAGCTAGTCATAGTTACATAAACTCTAACATTGTTGAAAGATTTCATTTGTAAAGGATTAAGCATAAGAAATCTTAGTTGTTTCAGGTAACCACCAAGGCTAAGAGAAAAATCAATGAGTTGGTTAAAGATTGTCCAATAGACATGAATGGACTCAGTACAAAGGTAGATGTAAACATCATACCATTGGGTTCATATCATTGTCTAATTGGCATGGATTGGTTGGAAAAGCACCATGTTGTCCTAGAATGTTACAACAATACAATCATGTTTCTTCATGAAGAAGGGAAACAAGAAAAGATTCAAGGCATTCCAAGAGTTGTAGTTGTTAGAGAGATTTCATCTATGTAGTTGAAAAAGAGTTTCAGGAAGGGATTTCAAATTTTTGTATCCCATATGGAAGAGGCAACCAAAGATAAAGTGGAAAGCATTGAATACCATCCATTCTTGAGGGATTTTGAATATTTTTTTTTCAGAAATCCCAGAACTTACACCAAAGAGAGACATTTCTTTCTGTATTGATTTAGTGCTAGGAGCTACCCTGGTGTCTAAGACACCTTACAAGATGGGCACACCGAAATTGAAGGAGTTGCAGATGCAACTTGAATAGATTTTGAAGAAGGGATATATACACCCAAGTGTATCACCTTGGGGTGCTCTGGTTCTTTTTGTGAAGAATAAAGATAGAACCTTAAGGTTGTGTATTGATTTTAGACAACTAAATAAGGTCACCATAAACAATAAATATCATTTTCCAAGAATTGATGATTTGTTTGATCAACTGAAAGGTGCAAGAATACTTTCCAATATTGAATTGAGATAATTCTATCATTGAGTGAAGATTAAGGAAGAAGACATTAGAAAGATAGCATTCAAGACAAGATATGGGCATTATGAATTCATGATAGTAACATTTGGGCTATCAAATGCACCAACAATTTTCATGTGCTTGATGAATGGAGTGTTCAGGGATTACCTGGACAGGTTTGTAATTTTGTTCCTGGATGATATAATCAACTACTCTAAGTCAGAAGATGAACATGATAAACATTTAATAATGGTGTTGTAATTTTTAAGAGAGAATAATTTGTATGCTAAGCTAAGTGCATCTTTTATCAAAAGAAAATTCATTACTTGGGGCATATAATTTCAGTAGAAGGGACAGTAGTGTATCTTGAGATGATAAAGGCCATTAGAGGATGGCCAACACCAAGAAATGTGATGAAGGTCAGATCATTCATAAGTATTTTCGGTTATTACCAAAGATTCATAAAAGGTTTTCAAATATTCCAAGTCCAATCATTTATTCGTAAAATAAGGGAGTGAATTTTGAATGGAATCTCAAGTGTGAATAGATCTTTCAGCAACTAAAAGACATCTTAACAAGTGTGCCAATCTTGAAGATTGCATATCCAGATGAAAAAACAATTGTGTGCATTGATGGATGCAAGGAAGAGCTCGGCGGAGTCCTTAGTCAAAAAGATAATGTGGTATGTTTTAGAACTAGAAGTCACCGTTGGATTGAAGCAAAGGTAAGCCCAATACCCATCAGTTTGTATGTCACAATGAATAAATTAAGGGAGGTAAAATGGGTGCAGACTCATGAAAATATCTCTTTAACTAAGAAATCTGAACCAGGCAATGCATGAGCAAGTGAGGTCTTGCTTTAACTTCGGTCAATAATTTGTAGTAAAGGATGAGTATGGGGGAGAAATGGTGATGAAATGTAGAGGTATTCTATGGACATCGGGTCTTCCAGCAGCATAAGGAGGAAAATCTTTGAATGCAATATCTTCTTGAACCCAAAACTTCAGGAAATTGAAAATGTTATAACAATATTGCAATCAAACATACATTACAATACAGTCACAACAACTCGACTGGATCACCCATGCCCGAGTCTTCAATATCAGAATCAAAGAGATGATAGGAAAGATGACTGTCATTAAACAAGAAGTCTCAATTGGCAACACATAACTAGAAAACCAAAGGCTTCATTAAAACTTTACAATCTGGAAGCTTAGCTCAACCATCGACCTTAACAAAATATCACAATTGAGTATTTATACTCAAAACAACTTTCCATCAGCAAGGGTGTGACCTGGCTACTACAATCAAAGCTTTGCATCTGCGTCTCTTCTACCAGTCTACAACTCCATTCTTCTATCAAACACGATATCAGACTAGTATGGGCTTTGCAGAAAAATCCATTAGCAAGGGAACTTTCGGTTGACAGTCTTCCTACATGGACGTCTTTCCATGCTTTCCATTTATGGGGTGAGACAAAGTTTCAACCACCTCCCCCATTTCCATTAACTACCTACATAGGGATCAGGATGGAGCCTGACACCCATGAATGCTCCAGGAGATGTTCATGACTCCTCCAACTCAAAACCAATGCTTTGAAACCACGTAAATCTTCTGATGAGACCAAAACGAGGGCTTTTGACCCTTGGCGCAACTCCTATACATCGCTCCATGTGACCTCGGGCCATGACCTTACGCATCCCCCATATGAATATTTGGGATTTCACATGTCGATATTCTTCACTCCCCTTGATTTCAAATATCCTGATGTTCAATCCCGTGAAATGACCCATCTAGATTGGCAGCCAGATTTTCTTTGATCTTGATGGATAGAATCATTTCCTTGAACAATCTTAGCCGCCCACTTCTCGATAAGTGTTTTCCCTTTATTTATGGAATTGCTTCCATATGACTGCGGGCTATGATCGTGAGCCCAAGTCTCAGGCGCATCGCGATTTCATGTTTTATGAACTCACTTTGTGCTCCATGCTCAAACCTTCGAGTCACGAAATCATGATCTCTTGAATCAGGCACCACACATCCCCTTTGATCAGATGGCTCAGATGGATATTAACATTTCGGGACCTCGGGCCATCGAGATTTTGGGACTTGGGGTGTTGGCCTTTATCACTTCAGCTTTCTCGAAATGATTTTCTTCGCGATTCGAATTTGGTTCCACGCTTCCTGCTAAATCAGACGGCTCCTGTTGATTTTGGGTTTTAGGGATTTGTATCTTTTACAAATAACTTCAACAAAATTTTGAACTCTCGATTCACACGCTTATAATTTTTCGTTGATCTCTAAACTTCGAAATGAAAATTCCTCCGCCAAACTGAACTTGCTCACTCGCTTGATTCAATTCCACATCATACCACTTTAAGTGTTGCACTTGTGATTATGGTTGCGGCCTCTGTAAACAAATATTTGGATGGTTGGTTGAGGGTTAGGGAATGAAAAAGGATCAATGACAAAGATAAGGAGAGATAAGTGATCGACCTTAGAGAAAACAAAAAGGCTTAGGGCCAACACCTCTCAGGCAGACAAAAGAAGAAAACTATAAGCCGAAAGGAAAAACCTTATGATTGGGTCTGCAAAAGGAGGAGAGAAAGGAAAAATTACACACTTGGGAAAAATCCACAGATTCATAAGACTCTGACAAGTTTATGTGATAACATTTGTCTCCATAGGGGATGGCATGCTCCCTGCGAGCTGCCAAGAACAAGTAGTTCCAGTGCCTTAGCTTTGGGTTATGGAGTCTCCTATTAAAAACAAAATGAACATAAAACAGGAACAGTATTTACAATGGTAGGATGTCGACTGTGGCTTTAAACAAAAAATACCTTTTAGGAAGTGCCCATTTACAGGGCCACTAAAAACTTCATCACCCTCCAAATTTTGCAACCTGTAAGTATTATTTGAAAGTATCTCAACAATTTTGAAGGTTCCAATCCAAAGGGCTTCAAATTTACCATGCTTTCCCTTGTTCTGTCTGGGTGCATCCCATTTGAGTACTAGATCCCCCAGTTGGAAATCATCCTTATTGTTTTTCCTATAAAAGGCCTTCTTGATTTTCTGTTGATGTTCATGCGCTTTGTCCATCACCTGCTCTCTAGTCTGCTCGACTTCTACTAGCTGATGAATTCTTCTGATCATATCGTCAGGTTCTCTATGGCAGTCTTGGAAGAATTTCTCCACAGGCAGGGCAAGCTGAGAAGGAAAAACTACTTCAGTCCCATATACAAGTTGGAAAGGAGAGATGCCCATGGACCTCTTTGTTGTCATTCTATCATCCCACAGAGAAAATTTGAGCTTTGAATCCCATGCTTTATTGTTGTCCTCTGGCAGTCTTTTGATGATCTTTATCAGGATTTTGTTAGAGGACTATGCTAACCCATTGACTTGGGGATAGTAGGGGGTATATTGAATCAATGCAATTGAAAATTTTGAACTTCTTACAAAATTTGATCAATGGTTCAGCCCTGAAGGATGCAACATTATCAGTGACGATTATGTTCAAACAACCAAACCTTGCCATGATATCTTCAAGAAAACCAATAATCACTTTATGACAGGCACTCCTTGTGGGGATAGATTATATCCATTTGGTGAAATAATTTGTTGCATTTAAGATCCACCTTTGTTGACCACTTGAAGGAGGATTAATCTCCCCAATAAAGTCTAGGCCCCACTGCTGAAAGGGTCCTGAAGCTACCACATGCTTCAATGGAAGATACTTGAGTTACTGCTTCCCAACGAATTTTTGACATTTGATACAAGCCCTGATTTTTGCACAGACATCAATGAATAGAGTAGGCCATAAGTACCCAACCCTTAGAATCTTGTGGGTTGTGGTTCTCCAAAAATGATGTCCCCCACACAGGCTGTCATGAAAATCAAACATAATCTTTTGGGCCTCTTGTGGGTCTAAACATATCAGAATAACACCTAGAGGGTCTTTCCAATACAAGGCCTGCTCAATAAGGAAATATCTAATTTCTTTGAGCTTTAAATATCTTGCCTTTCTTTTTCCCATATCATCAGGGGGATTTAACTCTTGCAGGAAATATATAATGTCTTTGTACCAGGTGCATTCTACCAATGGAGGGTTGTCCTGAGAACTTTTACCAGACAACTCAACTTGTTGATTTTTTGAGCAAGTGTTGATGAAGTTAACCCCTAAAGATTTACAATTGGACTCATCCAATAGTTTGGTTAAACCTTGGCCCTTAAATGGTTTGGTGGGCTTTATTTCCAGATAAAATTCAAGGATTTTGGCAATCCACTTGCTCTTTCTTCCATCTAAGTCAGGGTGGATTAGAATATCCTTCACATAAGCTGAAGGAACATATGCAATGATTTTTAAATGAAGAACATAAACTCTGAAATATTTGAGGGATTTCACCAAAGCATAGGCCTACTTCTCCATGATGTCATATTTGATCTATGCATCTCTTAATGTCTTGCTGAAAAGGGAAATTGGCTTCTCTAGCCCCTCGGCATTCTTTTGCATTAAAAAAATTGCCACTGTGTCAAATGAAGAAAAGGAGAAAATCAAAAAGTCCTTGGAATAATCAGGACTGATAAGCACGTGTGCTTCAGTTAGTGCCTTCTTGATTTGGTTGAAGGATTCTATGGACTCGGAAATCCATTTTACTCCCTTCCCTTTCCTGAGCATGGTTGTGATATGTTTCACTAATTCAGTAAAATTTGAAACAAACCTTCTCAGAAAATTGTTTTTTCCTAGGAAGGACTGAACCTCCTTCTTAGATATCGGAAGTGACAAGGTTTGAATAGCTTCTACCCTGCTTGAATCAATTCTGACCCCCTTGCCTGATACTATGTGTCCCAACATTTTCCCTTCCTGCATGGAAAATAAAGACTTCTTGGGATTTAGGGAGAGACCAAACCTTTTGCATTTCGAGAAGACCTTTCTCGGATGTTGACAATGTTCTTTATCGGATTTGGAGAAAATTGTTATGTCATACAGATAGATAACCACAAATTTATCTCTGTCTCCAATGAAGGCGATGTCCATGGCTTGTTGGAAGGTTGCCCCTGCGTTCATCAATCCAAAGGGAATTTTGGCATACATGAATGTGCCCCAAGGAGTGGTGAAGGCTATATTTTCTCTGTCTTTAGGAAGGATAGAGCTCTGATTGTAGACAGAAAATCCATCAATCATGGAGATCCTAGATGCACCTATAACCCTCTGTAATATGTGTTTCATCTTTGGCAACAAGTAATTGTCCTTCTTTGAGATTTTGTTTAGGTTTCTGAAATTGACACAAAGTCTGATTTCTCCACTCTTCTTTCTCATTGGGACCAAGTTGGCCACACACTTTGAATATCTCAAAGGGAAAATGATTTGGGCGTCCAACAACTTCTTTACCTCTTTCTCCATAACAGGCAACAACATAGGATTTATTTGTCTTAATTTCTGCCTAAATGGTTCAGCCTCCTCCTTCAATGGGATATTATGCTCGATGGAACTCATGTCATATGTTCTGAGGTCTTCATAGGTCCAGACAAACACATCATCAAACTCTCTTAATAGCTCAGCATAATCGGTCCTTTGTTTCTTTGACAGACTGCTTGACATCTTGACAAATTTGGGATCTTTCTCTGTACCAATGTTGCATTCAGCTACATCATCATCATCATTAGTCGATCCTTTAACTTTCACTGCCACATCGTTTTTGTCAAATGGTCTTTCCAAAGGAACTAGTCTCTTCAGAATGTGATTTCTAGGAAACTGAACAATATGGTGATTAGTGATTTTGTTCAGGAAAACATCAGCATGAGGATTACTTTCAGAATCATGATCTTGATCAATATGTAGTGCAAAAAACTCATCAACAGTCTCAAGAAATATTTTGATCTCAAGATAATCCTCAAATACTTTCCAATGCTTGACATTATCAGGTATAGAGGGTCTGTAATTTACTTCTATGTCATACCTGAGATTTGGTGGCAAAGGGACTCTGAAATTGTTTGTTGAAACATCCATAGAATCAGCCATGATGTTTTCTTCTCTTGGAATAAATGAAATGTTGAAAGCCAGGAAAACAATTTCAACAAAGTCCCACACTTCATTTCTATAACTTCTTATCCTAGGGTGCTTAGCTTGGTAGAGATTTCTGACTTGATGGAAAATTAACTCATCATCCCCAAATACTGCTAGCTTTTCAATTCCCATGAACTTTGCAGCCCTTAAACTCAAAACAAGAGCTTCATATTCTGCCACATTATTGGTAGTTTCAAATTCTAACTTGTAGGACAGAGATATAATTTCCTGAACAGGTGAAACAAGGACTACTCCAGCACCAGCGCATTCTCTAGAAGAGGCTCCATCGAAGAACATCTTCCAAACAAAGGTAATTGGGGGAGAAAATTCACAGAGAGTAAGGATCTACTTTCTGATTTCAAGAGGGGGTTCAGGAGCGTCGGTGAGTTGCAGCAAACTAGCTCCCAAATCTGTGTCAAGAGAAAAAATAGGATGGTTTGTGGGGTTTGCTTCATCATTAATAATGTACGCCAACTGAGCTTCCCTGTAAAGTCTCTTTTTCTCCCCTCCAAACACAGGAAGGGTAGCATATGTGAGGTCCATCTGTAATGTTCCTCCGAGTCTTTTAATCCAAGATCTTAACAACAACATGAAAAACTTTGGGTGAACATCATCCACCACAATGTCCATGACCACACTTTTCATGGGCAATTGAAGTAAGGTCACAACCAGATCTTTGATGACCCCAAGATCTTTGATGGCCCCAGTTCATCCATGATAGTTTGGGCATGAGATTATGAGATACCCCTGAGTCCATCAAACAATTATGAAGCACCTTATCATGTATATTTAGGGATGTATAGAAGGAAGGGGATGAATCATCTATGTCTTCTATCATAGGACCTAAGATAACTGTTGTATTTTCATCTTGAAGGTTTATTGAGTCTGTGGAATAAGATGAAGGCTCAGGATGCAACAGTTTGGAAATGGATTTCTTGAAATATTTGTGCTTGACTAGCTCTGAAAGGGGCACAAGAATCCTGATTTTTTGAATTTCATGCTAAAAGTTGAAAGAGGAGTGGGGCTTTAGAATTTCTCTTACTTACGGGATAGGATATTTGGCTACTAGTGGGGGGGGGGGGG
>ML799277.1:36617-79403 GCA_009831015.1 Picea engelmannii
GAATGTAAAGTAACCAGGTGGTCTTTTAGACCGGTTGAATTTCTGAATTTCTGAATTTTGAACAATAATGTTCAAATCTTTGGCGGCTCAGCGGAAATTCACCATAGTGCAACTTTGGTGGATAACAGGTCGTACAGGTTGAAGAGGAAGGTGAGAAAAGTTGCATACGAGCTTGAGCTACCCCAAGAAAGCAAAATACATAATGCTTTCAATGTGTCGTGCTTATAAAGGGAAATAGGACAGCACATCATGGTTAATAAAGGACTACCTCCAGTAGATGAGGAAGGACAACTGGTATTGATACCTGAGGAGGTTTTAGAGGTGAGAGAGAGGAGATTGAGGAATAGAAACATTAGGGAATACTTGGTCAAATGGAAGAATTTTCCCATAGAGGATACTACTTGGGAAGGTGAACAGGTTCTACATAAAACAGGATCAAAATTGCTTGTGGGCAAGCAATTTCCAATAGGGGAGATTGTAATGTCCCCCTCCTCTTGATAGAAGCTTGGAGAGACTTAGTAGTCTAGATGTCCCCACTAGACTATAGTCTCATCAGAAGAGGGGACTAAGAGGCACCAAAGTAATCACTATGAGGATAAAGGTTATATTATTGAAGTGACTTTGGGAAAAAAGGGAAATTAAGTTAAATGACTAATATGAGGAAAAGTGAAGAAAAGCACTTTAGGAGCCAAGCAAATAACTTAAGTGGAAATTAGACTCTGGAGTATAAAAGAAAAAGGAGGGCACCTAACTCCACATTCTGGTCATTTTTACATTTGCATCTTGAGCTCTTCAGCTTAGACGTTTTGAGGGTTTTGGGAGAACAAACCCTAGAGATCAGCAAGGAGGTGAAAGATTCCTCTATTCTTGATCCAAGCTTGGCCAAGGAGGTGAAAGATTCCTCCCTCACCATTCTATCCAACTACAAGTTGATTACTACATGGAAGCAAGAGGAAGTGAGCAGTTTAGGAGGGTTTCTGCAAAAGGTGCGCATTGCTTGAGGAAGATGAGTTCGTTTTGAGCAGAAGAAGGGAGATTTGAGAAGGATCTCTTCCTGGGAAGGTTTGCTACAGCTAGTGCACCCTTTCTCACTAATTCTTGGAGGGTTTTCTCTGCTTATTGATTTATTGGGAGCTTGGCACGAATTTCCTAAAGGAGGGCGCACTGTCTAGAGTAGATCTAGAGAGTTGGAGGGTGAAATCACTCTCAACAGTAGAAGAAACTTATCAAAGGTGTTTTCCATCATCAAATCTATAGATCTACAATGTTTTTCAGTGGTTTGGAGACAAGAATAGAGGAGGCCGAAATCTCAAGGGGTTTCCCAGCCAAGAAGTGCGCAACTCACCTAGATTTGGAAGCTAGAGTCCAAAAGGGAAAGAAATTGATCTTGTCCATCTCTACATGCAGCTATTGGGGATTCTGAAGAATTGCTTCTTCACTTGTTTTGTATCTTGGGAGGCATATTCATCCCAGCTTCTATATTTTATCTATATCATTCCAGATCTGTAGAAATTATGTATGGAGGTCTTCTTATTATCTAAATAAAGGTCAGATCTGAAGTTGTTCATTCTACTATGTTGTCTCTATTGTATCTTGTTATTTTTATGTGTTGGTGTGTTATCTCCATCCTCTATATGTTGTAAAACTCCATAAAACCCTTCCAGCGCAATCTTGAAGGCAACCTGCAAAACATTAAAGAAAAATCATACACAAAGGTCAGAAAAAACACTTAAGTTCCTAGCCAATTCAGCTTGGGAACATTACAGACGATTAGATATTTGAGTTATTTTACTTCATCTTGGAGGCATCTTTGGGGTCTTAGAGACTTACCCACTCATGTATCATGGATTTTTTATGTTATGTTTCCTTATCTCTAGGGTTTGAGAGGGATAAAGGCATTATTTTATGTTTTTAGGGCTTCTATTGTGTGAGAAGAGTGCTAGATCTCTTATATAAATAAGAGAAGCACTTCTTACTTGTAAATCTTTGCTACTTGTGGAGATATATCACTATTTGTCTACTTCTACGTGCTCTCTTATGAAGAATGCTATGGATGGTTAGTTAGAGCGATTTTTTGGAGGAAGTATGTTTGTCGATTCTTTGCTACTGCTTAAATGATCATTGTTACGGTTTTGATGGAAGAAAGATTTATTGAGTAAGTGGTCTCTTTTCATCTTGTGCTTATATTTATGAATGCATTTAAGTGTAATGTTGTTTCTCTAGTGTTGATTAAGCATTCTCTTGGATTATTCTTGAACAAACCCTTCTTATCAAAGCTCTTGGAAGGTGTCTAGTGAGGAGGATCTCCTAGGGTTCATAGTGAACAACCTCTAGGTATCACCCTATAAAATCCTTTCATTTCTCTCCAAAGGGATCCTTAATTGACCCCATATGCCCAAAAATATAGTAGGCACTAGTCTTTCTCCCAAAAGTCAATCATTATTTTCTGAATTATACTCTTTTTTTGCTGTTTTAGGGTTAATTAAGGGTTTTATTACAGCAATTTTTCATTTTCATCCATAAATGACTAAAATGTTTTGACTTATATACATATTTTTGACCTAATATACATTGTCAAAACCCTAATTTGTATTTCTGGAGTGTTATTACAGCCCTCTAGGGAAAAATGTTTAGGGTTTCAGGGCTGTTATATGCTCCTCAATTTTCTGATTTTGTTGGTGATTGAAACCCTAATTTAGCTCATCGGTTAGCCCTCTTTATTCATTGAATTATTGCATGTCAAAGGGCTATTTTATTTGCTACTATAATAACTTACTTTACTGCTGTAATTTTATATCTTCTTCACGGTTTTACAACAGCCCTAGACTTTTTCTTCATTTTTAGTATTTAGGGATCCTCTTGAGCCTGTACTTGACTTGGAAAACCTCTTAAATTGACCTAGATCCTTATTACTTAAAATCTGGAAATTATCTTGTCTGACCACATCATCAATACTTTGTCTATCCTATTTCATTGGTGGTAGTTTGAGTAGTCACCCCGAGGGGCCGTGGACTTGATAATGTCTTGCCTAGGAATTCTTGGAGGCTACTAAGGAAGCCTCCCTTGTGTTGGATTCAACTCCTTCACTAAAGAAAGGGAATTTGTTGCCTAGGTGATAGTGGTAACATCTTCCATGTTCCACTAGTCTTATTGCCTTGTGAAGGCTTTGCACTTGGTGCTAGATTGTGTGGTAACATGTAACATGCTCTATCTTTCCCATTTCCGTTATCCCTTCTTTTGGGTTAGTTGTTATGTCACCCATATAGGTTCATGCTTCATATTCCCATGAGAAGAAGGAGCTAGAATGCTCGAGGTCGATGCATCTTGATATAAAAAATATATAGAAAGAGAAAACGCTAAACTCAAAATGAAAATCAAAACAAAAAAGAAATAAAAGCAAAGTCAAGAACCAATGAAGAATAAAGAAACATGAACTATATCACCTCGCTAAGACGCCATCACCCCAAGTCCTATGCAATGAATGCATAGCTAACAAAAAGACTTAGCAAATGAAAATCAAAAGCCAAAAAAGGTTGAATGAATAAAGAAAAAGGCAAATAGGGGTTTGGAAAGACACAGTGCTGAGGAAAGGACAACTCATTGCCTAAGCACTCCCTCATACAAAGGCACTCATGAGGATGCATATCATACATAGCCTCACATGACTATGCCACCACCCATGAAGTAAACCCCAAACCATACAATATGTCATTACACATACTCCTTGATGGGTTTTTTGGGGAATACTCATTTTCCTAAGTACCGACACACACCTAATAGGGGTTAATGATGATCCTCCCATACCTAAACTTGGAAAATTGTATAAGTTTATCAACTAGTATGAATTTTGAAGATAAGATAATTTTATTAATGTCTGACTAATGACCACAAAAGTAGGTCAAAGGGACTGTTGAGTACAATGATGTCAATACAACGCAAGAGTACCAAAAGGTCTCCTATAAAAGGAAAAATACAGAAAGTAAAGTGCAATAAGGTAGAGAGTGAGATCAGCTCTGAGGCATGAAGAACCCTCGACCCTGAGCTCGAAGACCTGCTCTGATGATGAAATGTACCATATGTGAAGATCTAAGGACAAGAGGAGCCAGAAGAAGAAGAAGAAAGGAAATGGGTCTTTCTTGGAGTGGACCCATCTCTCCTAGCATCTGAGACTGACTGAAGAAAGCTAAGTATAGTAGGGTGTCCTAAGGGGGAGCTAGTAGGCTGCCTGGATCGTCCGTTGCGTTGCTCATTGGTAGATGTAGTGCACCGACAAGGTCCAAGAGATCTCCTTCATCTCCTAGGAAGGGATCTGGTCTGGACATGTAGTTGAAATCTCGTGGGATGAGGGAAGGTCTCCCAGATCTGCATTGATCTAGAGTCCTTCCCTCATGATCTATATAATGGTTTTTGCATTGACATGACTCACTTTCTATGTTGGATTTGACTTGTGTAAATGCCTTCGGGTTTGATGGATACATTTGACCACATGAGCCCCTCCTTGGAAGATGTACTACGCATAGCTATCCTCTTGATTGAGCCTTGGTCCTTTGGAGGATGTTGAGGGGCTACTTTCACATTTGATGGAGGTCGTCCCACCATGTTTGGGAGGTCGTTGCACATTATTTGGAGGATGTTGTAATGTTCCTCTCCTCTTAACAGGGGTCTTGAAGAGACTTAGTAGTCTAGTTGTCCCCTCTACACTATAGTATCATGGATAAGGGGGACTAAGAGGCAAAAAAGGGTCACTAAAGAGCTAAAAGTTACATTATTAAAGTGACTTTGGCAAAAAGGAAAATAAAATCTAATTGGGTAAGAGGAGGAAATAAAGTGAATAACCTTAGAAGCCAATTAAATAATTTAAGTGAAAATTAGAAGATGGAGGTAGAAAAGGAGAGGGGGGTGCCTCACTCCTCATTCATGTCATTTCTCATTTTGTAGTTTTGAGCTCTGCAGTGTAGACGTTTTGAGGGTTTTGAGTAAACAAACCCTAGAGATCAGCAAGGAGGTGAAAGATTCCTCTATTCCTTAACCAATCTTGGTCAAGGTGGTGAAAGATACCACCCTCACCATTCTACTCAATTTCAGATCAATTCCAGAAGTGTATTGTGGAAGCAGGGCATAGGTTTGGGGGTTTTCTGTAGGTAGGGCGCATTGTTGGGGAAGAAAGAGTTCGATCTGACTAGAGGAAGGAATATCTGAGGCCAAACTTATTCCAGGAGGATTTTCCATCATCAAAGCGCCTTTTCTCATCAGTTCTTGAGGGGTTTTCTTTGCATATTTATTATTTCTCTTGGTTGGGCGAATTTCCGAAGGAGGGTGCATGGTCTCTTGGTGATTCAATGAGTTGGAGAGTTAGATCTCACTTTACAGCTGAAGGATCTCATCATATGTGTTCTACATCCCCAGATCTACAATTCTATAGTCATTCTCAAGGGTTTGGAGGCCAGATCTGAAGAGGCCAAATTTCCTAGGGTCTCTACAACCAGGTGGTGCGCAACTCAGCCAGATCTAGGTGCCAGATTGAAGAAGGGAAAGAAATTGATCTTGTCCAAACTTGCATGCTGCCATTGGAGGTCTAGGAGGACTCACAACTCTCTCATTGTATCTTGAAGGCATCTTCAGCCATAGCTCCTATATTTCTTCTTATTTTCTAGATCTGTATATCTCTTGTATGGAGGTCATCTTATATAATAAATAAAGGTCAAATCTGAAGTTTGTGGCTATTTCATTGTGTTATTCTCTTGTATCTTGTTGTTCCATCTCTTGTTGTTCAATATCTATCATCTATATGCTATAAAACCCTTAGAAATAACTCCAGTGCAACTCTAGGGAAACAACCTGCAAAATATTCAACAAACAGCTCTCATAAACAAGTATTAAACCCTTACGTTCCTGGCAATTCTACTTGGGAACATTACAGATGTTGAGCCTTATGAGGACATGGCACCCATTGGATATGACATGGCACCTTGATGATGGGACATTGCACCTTTTCATGATGATATGGCACCTATTGATGAGACATCACACTTAATGGGGTATGATATGTCACTTTGGGATGAAACATTGCACCTCTTAGAGGGAACATTTCACTTATGGAGCCCCTACACTTGATTTTTGAGTGATTCGTCCACTCTATGAGGCCACGTGTGCCACACATGTAAGATTGAGCATGCATTTATGAGGGATGTCTTTTCTTATGAGCATCTTTACTTCATTTTGGAGGCATCGTTGGGGGTCTTAGTGACCTATCCACTCTTGTATCATGGATATTTTATGTCTTGTTGCCTTATCTCTAGTGTTTGTAAGAGATAAAGGCATTATTTTATGTTTTTAGGGCCTTTGATGGATGAGAAAGGTGCTTGATCTCTCATATAAATAAGAGAAGCACTTCTCACTTGTAAATCATTGATAATTGTGGAGAATTATCAATACTTGTCTACTATTCTTCTTTCTTCTCTAAAATCACTATGGATGGCTAGTTAGAACGACTTCTTGTGGAGATGATTTGTGGATGGCTTTACTACTTTATGGATGCTCATTGCTAGGGTTTTGAAGGTTGAAATATGTCTTGAGTAAGTGGTCTCATTTTTTCTTGTGAATTTTGTTTATGGATGAATTCTAGTGTAATTGTACTTCTCTAGTGATGGTTGTGCATTCTCTTATTTTCTTCTTGAACAAATCCCTCTTTTCAAAGCTCTTCGAAAGTTACTAGTGGAGTACCTTTTCTTGAACCATCTTAAAGTTTTACTAAGGTACTAGGAGGATCTTCTAGGGTTTGTAGTAGACAACCCTAGATATCACCCTAGATTCACTTACGTCTCTTCAAGGGAGTACTTAATTGACCCCGTATGCCCCAAAAATATAGTAGGCACTAGTCTTTCTCCCTTTAGTCAATCAAAAACCTAAAGTTCTACTTTATTTTAATGTTTTAGGGTAAATTCACGGATTACAACAGCAAATCATTTTTAACCATAAAAAGACCTAGACATTTTCATATTTATGCATGCATTGGCTTGGAAATCATATTAAAACCCTAAATTGCATTGTTGATTTTATTTTTAGCCCAATTAGGGCTGGACGTCTAGGATTTCTTGGCTGTTATATGCATTTTAATTTCAGAATTTGTTTGTTAGCTAAAACCCTAATTTTATCCATCCCCCAAGGCCTGTTTTACTTGCTTATCTGTTGTCTCAAGGGCTGAAAATATTGCTGCTGTCATAACTTGTTCTATTGCTGTAATTTATCGTTTTTTGTTACAAGTTTTGCAACAGCCATCATAGTTTTCAGATTTGAGTGGTTTAGGGATTGTTTTGTATGAGATTATTTCTTGGTAAACTCCCTAAATCAGCCCTTGAATATCTCAAACCAAATTTAGAATTGACCTACATTAACCACCTAAACCCTAACTTGCTTGACATATCTCATTGGTGGTATTTTGGGTAGATTCTTAGGAGGCCTTAGACGTCATTGTGTCTTTCCTTAGAAGTCCTAAGTCCTCCCAGGGAAGCCTGCCTTTTGTTGGATACAATCCTTCACTAAAATGAGGAAATTTGTTGCCTAAGTGACAGTGGTGACATCTTCCGATGTTCAAATAATCTTGGCACCTTGTGAAGACTTTGCACTAAGGTGCTAGATTGTGTGGTAACATGCCCAATCATAATAGTCCTGTAATTATTTGGTTCACAATTGTAACCATATTTGAAAATTGGGTGAATAATATATTTTGACCGTGAAGAAGGAAAACCCAAACAAAATATACCATTGAAAAGATCAGCAATAGGGAGTGCCAAAGAGTCAATGCCATACTTGCAAAAGTCCTTCACCGTCAACATCTTTGCTGGTGTTCAAATTCTATATAGCTCTTTTAATATCTCCAGGGGTAAATAATTCACATGAGATTGGAGGAGAAGAAACAAGCACGGAGGATTGGATAGGCAAATCATAAAGTGAGGCTGCATGAGAGACCTGAGATTGGCAATCAATCTCTGAGGGGGGGAGATTTTCTTAGGGAGGAGAGTATTCCAAAAGATCTTAGGGGATGTGCGGAGGGCTGAAAGAAGCTCATGTCTTCTCAAAGCAAGAAAATCTCGTTTCATGTGCTGGAGGAGGCATCAGTTCTCCCTACATCCAATCGAAATAGAAGATGGGTCATTGGCGAGAACAAAGAAGAAGTGTCTGTGGATAGTTACACTCCACATTCTAACAATGATGAATAGGACATCTATCCAAGGGGTGGATGGTTTTGTTGTGGTGGATGGTGTAAGGGTAGGAATCAAGGGCAACCTTGAAAAGGATATGATTGACCTGCTGTGTGTGCTCATTTATTGGACATTAATAAAATTATCTCATTTTATATTATCTATGGAGACTATTCTTGACCAGGTGCAACGTCCATACAGCCCTTGGATATGGGACTGAGAATTTCGGTCTTTATGTGCTTTAGTTTTTTACTGTTCAGGGGCTCTCACTACTCCTGGACCTTTTTTCCCCTGCTGTTAGTACTTTTTTTGGAATCTGCTACCAGATGTACTACTGAATCTTGCTGGAATTATGTTGATATTACTGAACTTACCGTTTTTAACACTGAACTTCCTGCTGTTACTGCTGATTTTCCCTATTGTTTACTACCATTAATGCCCGATCGGTTTCACATGTCATATTAGTTTCCAAGTACTAGATTTCTGCTGACAGTTTCTTTCAGTTTACAAAATCAGATTTCAAGTTAGGCTCAAGTGAATGCACAAATTTTACTCAAGCATGAAAACCACACAAAACTGCAGGAAGCTCAGTACATGCAGATTTGTGAGTTAGAGACTTGTGTGCAAACCAGCTGTGCGGCTCAGCAAGAGACAAACTGCAGGATCCAGAGACTACATGAAGTAGCGCTTCAACAAAGGAAAGCTTAGCTCCAGATTTGTCTGTCCCTTGCACTGTGCAAATGCAATCGTGGCTCCATGATTGCTGATCAGCAAGCAATTCGGCATGCAGTAGGGTGTAGAAGGCAAGAAGACACAACAGCAGAACTGCGGGTCTTGCTGCCAAAGCAGAGAGCTGGCAATGGCTCATCTTCTATGCCTCTTTGTTACTCATTTCCCCAAATGTACCTTAACATTTGTACCTATATTTTTATCAACTGAAAGTTGTAAAGACGGGAAGCTGAACTGATTCACTTTCCCATAGAATCAGTATTTAATCTACTACTTCCATTGAACAGGGTTTACAAACTCCAATATTTACTGTTAATATAGATTTGCGAGCTGATAATGAAATTCAGCTTTCACTGCTTCTAAATTTTCTGATATGACGACCAGTCAATCTGAGTTCTATTATCTAATATTGCCCGGTGCAATTCAGCTGCACCACTTTTATTAACCCGGATAGGGATCAAGATATAATAACAAAAATAATAGATGTAATCAGCCCACATTTAAAGATATTATAGATTTTTCTCTCTGATCGTCCAGAAATCAGCAAATGTTGAAAGTGTTCACATCTAATGTATAAGAGTGATAGATACCTTAGAAATCTGTACTTCTTTTAGCTCATAAACTTTCCTCTGGCTAGAATAGAAGGAAATTCCAGCACATTTAAAAGGGTAAAATTATATAGGTCCAATCCCCTAATATCCAGAAGTACCAGGATTGATTCCCGCAAACAAAACAGATAAAGGGAAAAAAAGAACGGCATAAAAGGCAAATTTACAGCAAAAATGACATACAGAAACTTAAATATGCAAAAGTCCGTGGATCGATTCTCGATAAACCAAAAAGATAAATAGCTGAAAATGAAAGCTAATCTTTACCCGAGATATGTGAGCAATCTGAAGCTTAATCTGGTAATCAAATAGGTCTCTGCCGCAGCATGCCCGACGTCTTCCCGAAAAGAATGCTGTCTCTCTCGCCTCAAGCCATAAATATTACTACCGTTCACCGTCCTCCGCCTCCTGTTATTATAACTATTATTTACAGTCGTCGAAGCCGCTAATAACGGAGTATCTGCCCCTTCGTCTGATAGGGACAGGTGACGGGAAAGCGCCGTCTCGTTCTTCATATCCAGACTCGACGGGGTCAGAATCGATGCCGGATTGGAAACCGCCGTGGGAAGAACATCCAGGCGCCCGTCATGGATTTCGCTGCTGTTGTTGATGTCGGAGTCTATCTTCATTTTCTTCAGGTCTACGGACCGGGATGAGAATTGAACCGGGAGCATTCGGGTGGAAAGCGCTTCAATTACCTTCGCAGCAGGTACCATTGAAGATATATACCTGCTGTCCCTGCTCCTGAAACGAAAAGAAAGTCCAATGAAGAGGTGTAACCCCGCAATTGAGAATTTGAATGTTTCGTGATCGAAGACATCACTGTCAAAAATTATCCAAGGCAAAATCATGCGGAGATAGCGGATTTACTTGGGCTCTGTCAATATAGAATCTATGGAAGCTGCCTTTTGCCCGAACGTATTGGGATTGATACTCTATTGCATGTTACATTTGCTGGCAGTTTCAGTCCTTTAATTGCACGCTATCGCTAAGGTAGCTTATGTGTCCCGGTGGATTTCGTTCAACACTATCAGACTCTTTTTTTTCCTTAATCAAACAAGCAGATATTATTGTCCGGCCGTGATATGAATGTCGAGAAGCATTTATTAAGGAAAACATCACAAAAAAAAATTGTGAAGTACGTTTCATTTTTTTTTTTAAATAATTAAAAATACAACTACTTGTAATCCATGTTTTTAATTTGTCTCTATTCGACCATTGTAAAAGATCATTAGGTTATACATTTAATTAAATTAATGTTATATAAAAAATATGTTTTTTATTTATTTTGAATATTCATTAATATGGAATAAACTTATCACAAAAAATCTGATAAATATATTTATTTTAATTATAAATTAAAAATAGATTTTTATTTATTATAATTATTAAATTTGAAAATATAATAATATCGCTTTAAAAATTATTAATAATTAAATAATTAATAAAATATTAATAATTAAACTTAAATTAATCAACTTAACAATAATGAACTTTTACTATCCATCTTCTCTTGGCTACCCAATCATCATCAAATGAGTAAAACTATAAAACCTGATCTATAGAATATGTTTATATAAAATAAGAATTTAGAAATTTTAAATTTTAAATTTACATTATTTATATAACTTTGAAATTATAAAACCTTATCTATAGAATATGTTTATATAAAATAAGAATTTTGAGATTTTAAATTTTAAATTTACATTATTTATATAATTTTAATAAATTTAATAATTAAAAATATATATTTGTTTTTAAAAAATTTTAAATTAAATTGTTATTATTTTTTATTCACTTTCCATTACATTAATAACTTTGCATGTGGGTCCTAGTCAACTTTCACTTACCTTTATTTTTAATAATTATCTAATTATAAGATTATTAATGAAATAACATTATCAGTTACTTAAATTATATTTTTGAATATTAGACAACTAATCAGAAAATGTGCCCAAAAAACGCAAAGACTAGACATTGTCCTTCTTCTACCGTTTCTTTGCCGCTACAAGAAACACTGCCCTTTGATTTTATTTGAAGTGTCAATGGGAAAGAAAATAAAAAAAGTATTTTTAATGTCTATGAGACTAAAAATAGTTTATGGGACAGATTGTTTTTTCATCTGGTTTTTGTATTTGGCCCTTTTCCTGTGAAGTTTTACAATAACGCTCCCAACTTCTCAACAAACTCTTGGCTGAATAGATTATCCCAAGAACTAGCTGCCAAAATACCTGCATAATTTTCCCAACTGTCTTTTAAGACCTCACATTCCAAAATAAAATGTTTTTCTGTTTTCACTTTTCCAAAACAACACAAAATACATACTCTTTCCTCCCACCTTTCTTTTGACCTTTTCCAACGCCCTATAAGAATACAAAGAATGGGCATTGCTCTTCTTCCGCCGGGTTCTTTGCTTCTCTAAGAAATGTAGCCCTATTGCCAATCAATGGTCCTTCTTCGCACATGTTTTAAAAGCTTTCCTGGATTAAATACAGAGTGAAGTTATGGATACGTTAAATGTTTAGCCGTGAGCCGTGCTAATCAGAAAATCCAAATGGTAAGTGGGTGAGCCGTTCTACACGGAAAATCCAAGACATGGGAGGCAATCCAGCAAAACAACAGGCAAACTTTTGACAAATATTATACTTTTTCCTTATATCTAGTTGTAGTGCTCCACACCATACATTGCAATGTTCGTTAACCAGCCGTACATTCTTATATTCCAAGCACCATATAAATTTTTTACCAGAAATTCAGTAGAAAGAATGTCTGATTATGTCAGGTCGTCTGGATCATTTCTCTTACATGTTTTTTCCGTTATATGTTTTTTTACATGTTTTTTCCGTTATTTGTTTTCTGGTAAGCAAAAGTGACAGTTCATGTGTCAGTGAGCTATATATTCTTGTAAGTTCATGTGTCAGTGACATATATATTTTTGTAAGTAATTGAGAATTATTAAACATCATGAACTAATTATACATTCTTGTAAATAAGTAATTTTTCATCATATCCAATAAATAATATATCTATAGAATCCATTTTTTAGGTAATATTTAATAGAATTTAATTATGCTCACAGATGACTGTGGACGATTCTGTTCATAAAATTTTACCCTTTGTTATATGCAACAGTAGTCTGTAATTAATTTTTAACTCAAACAGACGATGGAAATAGAAAAACGGACACAACTTCATGTAAATTAAGGAATGGAAAATGTGGAAAACAGGGTTGGAATTTGGATTCCTCTTCACCCGTCAAACAATTTTTTTTTTTCACGTTTTGGTATATATATTTGCTGTTATGTTTAGATTTGTGCCTTTTAACAATAAAAGTTTTGATAAGAAATTAACTCTTCAATAAATAAGTTTTGATTAAAAAACTAAGCTTTAATAATTAAAGTTATATTAAAAAATTTAACTTTCAAGTTCATATAACTTAACTTAATGTTGATAGTGCATTTTTGGAGGTGGTAGGCCAGAGATCAATTTCACGTGCACTTATTCTATTTCTCATTAGAGTATCCATATTCCATTAATTTTCTCTTTGATCTTAGATGTTTGGAGATTTTAAATAGATGGACAAATAGAAAAGCACTCAAAAAGAGATAAAGAGAATATATCAGCAAGGAATACTATGAAACTTTTCAAACAAGTCACTATGTTTACTAAAATTTTAAAGATTTTTTTAAGAAATTCAATTACTTTCGTGGAAGAAACAAAACTTGTACATATTTCTATTGAAATTAGTTGGAGAACGTGTCTTTATGCATTATAAAAAAGAAGTCAAGACTCAAAGATACAACTATTTTCAGACTTGTACAATGTATTAGAGGGACTGGCTCAGAGGTGGAGTAAATGGTGGTAGTGGGCACCATTTACCCCTTCAAGCTCCTTTTGTTTCAAAAGTATCTCCTCAAGGAAAAATAAATAAAGACTATAATTTGGACAAGTCATATGTGGGCGTAAACAGTGAAGGTATTATTAAAAGCCTAGAGTTGGTTACATCAAGGTTGATGATAGGTAGAATCGTTACATCAAGGTAGATGTAGAATCGACACAACATATCATAATTGAAACTAATTTTTAGGGTGATTTCAAACTTTAAGGGTGAATTCAGGATGTGTACTTGAAATTTGAACAATGTGAATCTTAATGCGAGCTAAACTGGAGATTATGTGGTTATTGTTTATATATTTTCACTCAATACAGTTACACCACTCTCATGTCTGCCATCTCTTACAACTACTTGCAACCTGCAGGTAAATCGAGATTCGGAACAACTATAGCAAGAATGGAATTGGACTCCAGACTCTGCATCCTCTCTTACATCACCCTACAGTAAACACCACTCTGACAGGGCCTAACATTGTCCTGTAGTTGTGTGTATGCCAGTTACAATTCAGTCTAAGCGTTTTCTATTGTTTTCCTCTACGTATGAGCATTCTTCATGAAATATGATATGTATCAAATTGTTAAACATTGTTTTGTCATTGCCGAACATTGTCATGTAGTTGTGTGTATGCCATTTAATTCACTCTAAGTGTTTTTTGTTGTTTTTCTCTCTCTGAGCATTCTCCATGAAATACGATATGTATCCAATTGTTTAATGATTAAAGTTATGGAAACTTGGAAAGTTCTAGAGAGGTTAGAGTTAGCGTGTTACTCCTGAAGTTATGGCAACTTGGAAAGTTGCATAGAGGTTAGACTCTAGAGAGTTACTCCTGTAGCAGTGTCGTCGCCAGATCAAAAGAAAAAACCCTGAAATTTGAACCACTTGAGCACATGTACAACTCCACACTTAATTGTGTTAGTATTAAGGTTAATGCAATATATTATAATTAAAATTTAAGTCATTGTAGTATTTCAATGGAAACGTTTCCCGCTCTAGTTGGTGGCTCTATACAATTCGTCATAAACCAACACCCGCAGCCCGATCGAGAAGGATTCTTAATGAGGATCCTTGATGGTAAGCGAGATTTGACATCCTCCAACAACACATATCCGGTGATAGAACTGGATTATAATAATGTTTTATACGTATCCAAAGCAGGTTTATAATAATAATGTTTTATACATATCCGAGGCAGGTTTATAATAACGTTTTATAAAATTTATTGAACGTCATAAATACGTTGAGCGGATTTGGTTGCCCGTTCGGAGTGACGGTAAGCAAAAAAAATTAACCATAAATGATGAGCATTTTGCCCATCAAATTCCAACCCTGGTGGAAACTATTTGTCTCAAACGGTCATGAAGAGAATCATTCCATACTGTCATCTGCTCATTTTTTGCCTAAGATCGACTAGAGGGGTAGCCATTGTAGTTGATACACGTTAGCGTCCAAGAAACGGCAGTTGAGATTCTTAAGTACCTTGTGCGTTGACGTTTCTGTGTCTGAGTGCAACTCGGGGAGACTGGAATGGTACAATTACTTATTACATTTAAATATATGTACATAAGCAACATCAATAGGAGTTTTTTTAATTATTTAAAAAATGGAGAAGAATATTTAATTTTAAAGTTTAGAAAAGTACTTTTATTTTTTGAGAATTTTCATTTAAGGTTTTTTTTCCAATAGAAAATTAGCTCAAAATTATATTAGAATATAACTTTTTTTACATCTTCAAAAGTTTTTTGATCACAGTCTTTTGTATGACTAATCAAAGGATACATACTGACATAATTACTATCCACTACAATATAAAACTATCCACAAGGGATCCGCTATCATTAGCATATTGCAGATGCATATAATATAATGAAGTCCAACACTTCAAAATATCCAAATAACTTACAAAAAAAACAGTGAATAACTCAGACCAAAACTCACATAAACAAAGTTGGAAACTAAAACAGATCAATATGAATTATAGGGCTTCGTGTCCCTCCATCCCAAGTAAAAAATGATAATCTTCCTTTCAGTTCCAGAAGGGCATGCTTGGATAGAAGATCTACCTCCTTACTGTATTCCCTGAATATATGAAGAAAGCAGATACCTTGAAAAGTTGTAGACAGCTCCATAGTTATGTGCTTCCATCCTTCGATGGTGGTCGATTGAAGATTTCCTTTATGGTTTAGCCAGTCAATAACCACCTTGGAGTCCCCCCAAATTTGAATGTTTTGAATATTCAAATATTTTGCTAAAGTGAGAGTAGTCAATGCACCCAAACGCTCAGCGTTTGTATTAGTACATTCCCCGCAATTGATAAACCACTTGTAAATAGTTGAATCTGGGCATTTTATGACAACTCCAGCTCCACAATTCAAACCACCTGCTGAAGTTGCCCCATCAAAAGAAGCAACAATATATCCAGCAATCAGAATGATCGGCCTCTGTCTAATGTTCAACGAATTTTGAGAATGAGGAATTTTAGTAAGAGAACCAAGTGTCTTGAAAACTACAACCCAGGCCGAAGGAACTTTTTCCTCAAAGATCGCTTTGCTCCTTTCAATCCATATATTCCAACATGTGATTGTCGTCAGCCTATTTGAAACAGAAAAGTTTAAAGTCTAGGAGTCGCCCTACATCGCCCTACAGTAAACACCACTCTTACATCGCCCTACAGTAAACACCACTCTGCCAGGGCCTAACATTGTCCTGTAGCTGTGTGTATGCCAGTTACAATTCAGTCTAAGCGTTTTCTGTTGTTTTCCTCTACGTATGAGCATTCTTCATGAAATATGATATGTATCAAATTGTTAAACATCGTTTTGTCATTGCCGAACATTGTCATGTAGTTGTGTGTATGCCATTTAATTCACTCCAAATGTTTTTTGATGTTTTTCTCTCTTTGAGCATTCTCCATGAAATACGATATTTATCCAATTGTTTAATGATTAAAGTTATGGAAACTTGCAAAGTTCTAGAGAGGTTAGAGCTAGCGTGTTACTCCTGAAGTTATGGCAACTTGGAAAGTTGCATAGAGGTTAGACTCTAGAGAGTTACTCCTGTAGCAGTGTCGTCGCCGGATCAAAAGAAAAAACCCTGAAATTTGAACCACTTGAGCACATGTACAACTCCACACTTAATTGTGTTAGTATTAAGGTTAATGCAATATATTCCAATTAAAATTTAAGTCATTGTAGTATTTCAATGGAAACGTTTCCCACTCTAGTAGGTGGCTCTGTACAATTCGTCATAAACCAACACCCGCGGCCCGATCGAGAAGGATTCTTAATGAGGATCCTTGATGGTAAACGAGATTCGACATCCTCCAACAACACATATACGGTGATAGAACTGGATTATAATAATGTTTTATACGTATCCGAAGCAGGTTTATAATAATAATGTTTTATACATATCCGAGGCAGGTTTATAATAACGTTTTATAAAATTTATTGAACGTCATAAATACATTGAGGGGACCTAGTTGCCCGTTCGAAGTGACGGTAAGCGAAAAAATTTAACCATAAATGATGGGCATTTTGCCCATCAAATTCCAACCCTGGTGGAAACTATTTGTCTCAAACGGTCATGAAGAGAATCATTCCATACTGTCATCTACTCATTTTTTGCCTAAGATCAACTAGAGGGGTAGCCATTGTAGCTGATACACGTTAGCGTCCAAGAAACGACAGTTGAGATTCTTAAGTACCTTGTGTGATGACATTTCTATGTCTGAGTGCAACTCGGGGAGACTGGAATGGCACAATTACTTATTGCATTTAATTATATGTACAGAAGCAGCATCAATAGGAGTTTTTTTTAATTATTTAAAAAAATGGAGAAGAATATTTAATTTTAAAGTTTAGAAAAGTACTTTTATTTTTTGAGAATTTTCATTTAAGGTTTTTTTTCCAATAGAAAATTAGCTCAAAATTATATTAGAATATAACTTTTTTTACATCTTCAAAAGTTTTTTGATTACAGTCTTTTGTATGACTAATCAAAGGATACATACTGACATAATTACTATCCACTACAATATAAAACTATCCAAAGGGATCCGCTATCATTAGCATATTGCAGATGCATATAATATAATGAAGTCCAACACTTCAAAATATCCAAATAAATTACAAAAAAAACAGTCAATAACTGATACCAAAACTCACATAAACAAAGTTGGAAACTAAAACAGATCAATATGAATTATAGGGCCTCTTGTCCCTCCATCCCAAGTAAAAAATGATAATCTTCCTTTTAGTTCCAGAAGGGCATGCTTGGATAGAAGATCTACCTCCTTATTGTATTCCCTGATTATATGAAGAAAGCAGATACCTTGAAAAGTTGTAGACAACTCCATAGTTCTGTGCTTCCATCCTTCGATGGTGATCGATTGAAGATTTCATTTATGGTTTAGCCAGTCAATAACCACCTTGGAGTCCCCCAAAATTTGAATGTTTTGAATATTCAAATATTTTGCTAAAGTGAGAGTACTCAATGCACCCAAACGCTCATCTTTTGTATTAGTACATTCCTCGCAATTGATAAACCACTTGTAAATAGTTGAATCTGGGCATTTTATGACACCTCCAGCTCCACAATTCAAACCACCTGCTGAAGTTTCCCCATCAAAATAAGCAACCGTATATCCAGCAATCAGAATGATTAGCCTCTGTCTAATGTTCAACGAATTTTGAGAATGAGGAATTTTAGTAAGAGAACCAAGTGTCTTGAAAACTACAGCCCAAGCTTAAGCAACTTTTTCCTCAAATATCGCTTTGCTCCTTTCAATCCATATATTCCAACATGTTATTGTCATCGGCCTATTTGAAACAGAAAAGTTTAAAGTCCAAGAGTCCAAGTAGTATGTTGGTGCAATTATATGCATAATATATTACCAAACATAAATTATCAACCGGGATTCGTAATCAGTAGAGTTGATGCACTATATGTTCCGATAATAGATAGGTTCCTATGTTTGTCTAGTATAGCTTAGATAAGAAAATCATTTAGAAACCAACACACTTTTAAAAATAACAATCTTCACACAATTCGAAAGATGGAAAGAAAAACTCATAAACAAGCAAAAGCTCATGCCCAAGTGATGGACATGTTCATTGATGGCTCATGAAAAGAAAAGATGAACTTTGATTCTATCTCCTGGAGCAACTAAAATAAAAAGTGGAATGCTCCATTAAAGCTTATGTATGGTGAAATATGGAGATCCAACTGTTCCTGCATTACCACACTTTGCAACAAATTCGAATAGTGAAATCAAACAAAATAACAAATACATGAAATGAAAATCTACACTAACAATTTACAATAAGCTTACCAAGTTGGATCGGTGGCCCTTGTCGATGCCAACATGGAAGCTTTTAGATCAGCCGATGCTAACTTCTAAGAGAGACGAAATCATTGAATTCAAACTTGCATTAATATTCAACAAGTAGGTCTACAAAAAGAGTCTTTTCATGAATCAAATCTACATCATAACAATTCTCTCTTAAGAACCAATCTTACATCATAATAATTCACCTCCCCTCATGAAGAGAGGGCACTCTCTTTTATACATGAGAGCTTTGAAAAGAAGATAAGCATCTCATAATTACAGATCCACTTTTCTCTCAATCAATTTCTCATTATTACAAAATATTATCCCTTCAAATCCTCACACATATCTCTCATATATCTTGGATAAGATATGACAACCAAATCTCCATGATCTTCTCCTTGGAATAGGCTTGAATTATCTCCTCAAATCTTGAAATGGTGGAGGAAGTATTCAAGAATTCATTTTGAATTAATCATTCACATATTCCTACACATGATAAAGCTCACACATTTTTGAGATATATATGAAAACATGTCAATTTTCTAAGATTTAATCACAAATTCCCTTTTAGTACTAAAATAAATGATTTGGAAAATAATAAGGTTAAACGCATATTTAATTATGAAAATGGTATCATGAAAGGTTAATGGGGCGATGAAATGTGAAGAATGATTAAGGGAAAGGTGGATGGAAATACGACATTTCTGAGACTCAACATAGTCAATGAGAGATGTTATGGCCCGAGCATATTTAATTTGAAGCCTATGAGAAATTTTGGAACATACAGTTTTGGAAAAGGAGCAATGTAAAAAGAGATGGCTTGTGTCTTCAATGTTTTGTTTACAAAGCATGCAGATCCCCGGGCCCTCCCATCCTTTTTTTTTAAAACTTCACAAGTAAGGATCATGTTGTCCGCAACCAGCCATAAGAAAAATTTAATCTTCAACCGTACATTCCATTTCCAAAGGTTAACTCTCCATCCACGCCAGATCGGGTAATTTTGAGTGGATATAAGGGCTGAATAAATATTCCTTACAGTGAGGTTCCCAGATGAATCGCCTCCGGTCCATAGCAGAGTGTCTTCGGTGTTAAGGAGCGAGATTCTGGCACCATTTAGTTCTGAGATATAATTATCCCAGTCTATAGCAAGTTCCCCAGTTAATCCCAAATTTTCACAGCTCGTCCAGACCTCTGAATGTGTTAATGGGTCACTACCTTCCGAAGCTTGAGCTAGCACAGTGATTCCTTTTTTATTTAAAATAGAAAGGAGCTCAGCTGAGACAAAGGATTTGTCACCGATGCCCAGGATTTAGTCTCTTCCTATAGTGACGAGATGTATGGATCCCGGCTGCCAAGCCAACCAATGAGTGATGACGTGAACAGAGCGTGTAAGGCTCATCCAAATCCTGGAAGCAGAACTTATTTTTTGTAAAGCCAACCTAAACCAATTTACAATTGTAATGTTTGCAAAGTACTTGTCCATGATTACTTTATGCCAGATGTCTCCCTGCATTAAGACCCTCCAAAGGGTATTTGTATTCAGTGCCATGTTGAAGTGCGCAAGGTTCTAAAAACCCCATCCTCCATTCTTATTTGGTTTGGATAAAGTCTCCCATCTGCATAGATGGTAATGTTGTGATTCTTTATGTCCATGCCAAAGAAAGTGAAACATCAATTTCCTAATCTTTCATAATACAGATCGAGGGATCGCTTCCATAGACATCCAATAAACAGGCTGGCCTTCCAGCACTGTTTTGACTAGAATATATCTACCTCCCATAGAAAGCCACCTGTTACACCATAAACTGATTTTCTTGGTTAATTTGGCCACGAGCTAACTCCAATCCTCCGCCTTATGCATCCTTGTCTTCAGAAAGTAGCCTAAATATTTTAAACCAATTGAAAGATCACAGAAAGTATAAGGAAGGACAATTTTGAAGGGGACCAGTTCAAGCTCCGAAAGCCCTTCAAAATGAATTGCAGTCTTTGTTTGATTAACCGAAAGCCCAGAAGATTTATAGAATAATCTGATGATTTTGTCAATTTCTTTCCATTCATGTAAACTTGCCTTTGTCATAATGAGTATGTCATCCACGAACAAAAGATGAAGAATATTTAACAATCTGGACACCTTTATACCAGAAATCTTTCCTTCACCAATGTTGGATTTCAGTAATAAACTGAGTCCTTCCATCACTGGTATAAAAAGTAATGGTTATAAAGGACACCCTTGATGTAATCCTTTGTCGCTTCTGAAGAAGTCGTCAGTAGCTTCACCGTTTATTAAAACTACAAAGGAGGAGGAGGTGGCACATGCCATGATCCAATTTTCATCTGAATACCAAACCCCACCTTTAGTAGGATCAATCCTAAATTTGCCTAGTCAATACAGTCATAAGCTTCCCTTAAATCCAGTTTTAGGACAAGCGATTTTAAAATTTTATTTTTGATGCTATGTAGGCTCTCATGAGTTGTGACTATAGCGTCTTGGATCCTCCTTCCTTTCAAAAAACCCAGTTGTTCTTCAGAAAGTGATATGGAAAGATAAGGTTTTGTCCAGTTGGCAGTGATATTTGAAATCACCTTGTAACAAAGATTGCATAAAGAAATCGGGTGAAAGTCGTCAAAGGAGGTTGGTTTGTTTGCCTTCAGGATCAAAGTCAGAAAGGTTGAATTTAGGCTTCCAATGATATTGCCTAATCTTCTTGATTCCTCCACCATCTCTAGGAGATCCTCACCTACTAAATCAAAGAAGAAGGTGAAAAATTTCACCGTCCAACCATCTGGCCCTGGAATCTTATCCTTCTTAAAAAGAAATAGAACAACTTTTAGCTCCTCCAAGGTGGCAGGATTGTACATCGAACAAGACTCCTCATTTACAATCTGTGTAAAGAGTTTGTTTAGCTTTATTTGTTCAATAGTGTTTAAAGTGAGCGGGTCCTTATAGAAAATTTTAAAATATTGAACTGTTGTTGCCTTTAAGGATCCCTGTTCAAACACCTTTAATCCCGTGTTATCAGTGATCTCCCATATATGTTTCTGAGTTCTATTGAGGGTAGCATATTTATGAAAGAACTTTGTATTATTATCCCTGCTAGCCAACCAAATCGCCCTGCTGCGCAGTCTCCACTAATCTTCAAACCCTTTTAAAATATTGTTTCTTTCTAATTCCAATTGTTGAAGAGATAACTTTGTTTCATGATTTGTAGGATCACCTGCCAAAAGAATAATCACATCCTCTATGTCTGATTCAAGAGTCAGTAGCTTAGTATTATTTCTGGCTAATTTCTCTTTATACCATAACTTTGTTTGAGATTTTAGTACTTTTAACTTCCATGCAATCCTGTGTTGTTTTCCGCCTTCAGACAGGAAAACTGGGTCTTTCCATATCTTGTAGACTAATTCCACAAAATCTTGATTCTTCAGCCACAGAGCATTAAGTTTAAAAGGAAAAGCCTTATAGTACGGAGGTAAGTCTAGTTGTAAAATAACTGGCGCATGGTCAGAAATAAAGGGAAGTTCAACCTAGGACCTATATAGATCGACAGTAGATAATAAATCTTTAGAAACAAGTATTATGTCTAATCTCCCTGCAACCGCCTCCTTTCCACAATGCTCGTTCCTCTAGGTAGGTACAACCTTCGTCATCTTGATATCAATCAAATTTTTGGAAGAAAAAAGCTCTTTGTAATAATCATTTGTATTCCCAGATCCAGGCGTACCTCCCTAAACCTCATTCGAAGATAATACAATATTTAGGTCCTCTGCAATGATTAAATGCTTAATAGAAAAGATACCATTGTCTTCCATCTACTTCCAGAATTGTTTTCGGTCTGTGCACGGGCCATAAATATTAAGCAGCGCTAACTCCTAGTTGTTTAAAATACACATGTCTATTAACAGAATACCACCGATAGTAAGATAAGGAATCAATTCATGAATATTTGGATCCCAAGAGACCAACAGTCCCCCGAAGTGCCTACAAAATTTACTGCACACGAAACCCAGGATGGACGTAAGTGATGCATCAAGTCCCTTACTTTCTAAGCATTTACAAGAGTTTCTTGCAAAAAAACATTTTTAGGACAAGCATTATCCAAGAGACGTCGGACTGAGGTCACTTTGAGGGTGCCTCCAACCCCTCTTAAATTTAAGGAAATTAATAACATTACTTAGCCCTTGCCAGGGCTTTCATCGCTCTAAGAGCCCCACTATCGATGGAGAAAGGAACTGAATCATCAGTTAGAGGAGTATTTTGTGCCAACTTTTTCCGAGAACTATGGGTTTTTATAGGGGAAAGTTCTATGCCAAGGCCCCTAGACCAAGCGAATTCTTTCCCCAGCACCCCTGGTTGAATCTTGGTTGAAGTAGCCTTCAATTTATCCACGGAGCTATGCAAGGTTTTCCCCAAATAGGAATGTAATTTGATCGCAACAGTTTTGTCCATGATGAAAGGAATCAATGAGTCCAGAACAACACTGAGTGAGGACTCGCCCTCTTTAGATTCTATGAAGCTCGACTCTATCACCGAATCTAAACAAGGAGGTGGGGAAGGTGGGGAAGGTGACGAAACCGTTCCTGGGTCCCGAGGGCTAAGTATCTGTGGTAGGGAATGTCGAGGTGAGACGACAGGAGTAATAGATGGAAGGTCAGGAGAAACAAACAACATATGTTCAGACGTCATTGATAGGTAAATATCCCCAACATCTGGTAAAGTCGATGTCACCACAGTAGGAAGGGTTTTTTCAGAGCCCCCTTCGACAGATCGTTTATCTAACGAGGTCGAAACTTGAAGCCAACGTGATTTTTCCAGTGCATCCCTTTCCCAAAGAGATACGAACAAGAAAAAATTGGGGCAAAAGTATTTTAACTTACCAAAAAGTGAAGTCGCCTCTTCAATATGTGAACCTTCCTCGAGTCCATAGTGTATAGGTGCACAACCGAAGGAGTCTTCTTCAATAACATAATCGGGTGGGTCATCTTGTAGGAGAGACTCTTCCAAATTCTCTTCATGAATCTTCCCAGTGCAATCACGACGAATATGACCAGTGCCTCGACACCAACTGCATCGAAATGGAATACCCAAGTAGTCCAACCGCTGAGTGATGTGACGACCGCACCATTCAATATCAAATTCCTCCGGAAGTCCTCCATGGATATCGACTTCCACTAAGATCCTTCCAACTTTCCTAACATATTTTTCCAGAGTAGTGATATCCATAGTGATGAATCGATCCAGAGCATCTCCAATCGCCCTCAAAGCACCTTCGTTCAACAAGTGCAAAGGCAAACCCGACAACAGGACCCACAAATGCCGAAGTTGGAAATGTTCAGTCCGTAGGTCAAAAGCCACCCACCATCGTTTAAACATAAGACTGCTTCCCCCAATCACTCAGAATCTATTCAACAGTAAATCCACATCTTCCAAAGTCTTGCAAATAAATCCCATCCAACCCTTCGTAAAGCATAGCAATTCAGGTGCATAACCTAGTATAGGAACCCAATTTTTATCCATCCATCCCAGTACAGGACTATCAACTAGATAGGAATAAGATAGTATACCCACCAACCCACACAAATCCAACCTGCAAGTTTCTTCAAGACCCACATCTGAACCCAACACCATCCTCCTAATCCGCTTATTAGTCTTCCACACCTGCCTCTTAACACCAGTCAGATTAGTGGGTTTACTGGTATTCCTAAGTCTATTTGTCTGGCTACCACCTTTAAAACCCAAATTTGTAGCAAAAACAACCTTTGGCTTGTTTTTTGGGAGCTTTGATCCTACATCAAAAGAGGAAACGAGGATAGAATTATGGCCTGGAAATGTCTCGTTGCTCATTATACCCAGGAGAAATGTTATGTGAATGATCGTGAAAGCCTAAAGTAAGGTGTAGATTACGTGAGGTGTGATTAAATGCGTTAGGTAACCCACCCAATGAATCAACCTTTGTGAAAAAGACCTTCCCGATGCTAATTAACCTCGTCTTCTACACTCATTAGTGCCTTGACGTCTTCAGTTATGTCATCAACAGGTAAGGATTCCATATTAACAACACATGTTTAGCACTAAAGGATGTTTAATATGGTTCATAAATCCAGATACGATAAAAGATGGTTGGTAGATGGTTCAATAACCAATATGAGTAATAAATAAGACCCCCACCACAATAAATATAAAACGAGCTTCAACCGAAGAGATGAAAAGTGGTCTAATTTTCCAAACGGGAAATTAAATAGTAAGGCGCCTAGATCAGTGTAATTAGTGCGGATTAATAAAAAAAACAATGTTAGTCGAGCTAAAACCAAAAGTCGGGATCAACGAAGGTGGTGAAGGGAGGTAGCTTAAGGAAACTAAGACTAGACAACAAAAACACAAAAAAAGACCTCAAAAACACATGTAACCGCATTAAACTTCATGTTGACCCCACAATGCTTTCTAGCGGAAACAGTTAATACTCAAGCTTCGCCAAGGTGAGTTTTTCCATCCGCCTGGTGGCTGAGTACTCGCCATTGTTGGGCCTTCAATTTTTTCCCACCTAGTTGCAGAGTTCAAAATTTGGGAGTTGCTCAACAAATGCGTTCCCTCAACTTAGACCAAAATTGATATATCCCACTTTAAGAAAAGTAAGAGATTACTTGGATTTCTTTAAAATGTTATTTGGATGCTTGAAAAGCATTAAGAGAAGCTTTCCAAGATCACTAAAGTTTTGATGACTTAAAAGGTTAGGAAGGTCGGTATTGTGACAAATATTTTGAAATTGGAATGTAATATGGGTATAGGTAGGGCATTCTAGGAGAAAGTGTTTTTCATCTTCAACCCTCTTGGTGTCACAAAGGCTACATATACTTTCTTGCCATAATGTTTTGGGGATTGTCCAACACCAATCAAAACATAGAATTAGTTCTTATTTTAGCAATATGGATTCTCTTCTTTACCCTAATCAAAATAGAGAGATACTTTTGATCTTCAAAGTTAGGGTTAACCACCTCCTTATAAAATCTTAATTTTTTTTTATCCTCTATTTCTTTCTCACAAATATATACAAAACATGATAGCAATTTTACATACAAATAAAAATTAATGTAAGATTAAAATAGTTTGATTTAAAATTGATTATAATATACACTCTTATAGAGATGTATAATAACAATACTCACATAGTATACAAAAAATGATATAGATATTTGTGTCATGTTTGGTGTGTTGTGTTAGGTTTGTAGTTGTTATCTATGTGATATCAAAAATTTTCTTGTCATGTTGGAATTTGTTCCATATTGATATAATAATTCTTAATTGTTTATGTTAATATTTTGGTATGGTGTGTGTGTTGAGAATGACTCCATGTACATAACAATTGTGAGTTGGATATTATTAACAAGGCATTACTTGGGTCAAAAGCCTTGCCAATCTGTAACTTGGTGATTTTGAGGTGCACACTACATGTTGATGTAAGATAATCCTTCCTCACTTTAGCACTATCATTGTCAGTGGTTTTGGTGTTATGCCTTGTAGGCCTTCTTTGACTTGCAGTGGCTTTGGCATCATGTCTTATAAGTCATTTTTGTCTTATAGTGTTTTTGGCATCATACCTTGTACGTATGTTTTGGCTTATGGTTATCTTGTTGTAGTGGTTCTTGTTAAGCATATAAGCAAGAAAATATATAAATAACAACAAGATCAAGAAGACAAAGCACACTGGCGGAAAAGGCACTAAGTCAATTCAATTAATATGTACATCAATAATGTATATATAGTACATATACCACAACTGTCCTCTAACAGTATGATCGTTAGGGTAAAATAACGAACTATGATTAGAGAGTTTTCAACATCCCCCCTTAATCATAATTTCGTTCTTTCTTGAAAAACCCCCACTTCTTGACAACTAGTAGCGTGTCAAGAAAAATATTCAAAGGGCTTAAGATCCTCTCTGAACTCTGAAAAAAATAGCAAAAGTTGATGTCTTCTACTAAATTGGTGGTTTAAGGGTGACCACAAACTCATTTGGTGGTTTCGGGATGACCACAAACCAAATGTCTAGCAGAAGCTGATGTCTTCTACTAAATGGTATGGTTTTAAGTTGACCATAAACTAACAAGAGCTTAAGGCTCAAAAATCTGAAAATGTAACAAGCAAAACTTCATGTCTTTTGCTCAATTGGTGGTTTTAAGCTGACCACAAACCATATCAACAACAATATGTTCAGGAACAAGACTGCATACCAAGAAATAGGTTGCATACTTGATCATCTGTTCACAGGCTCTAAATCAAACTTGGAACCTAACTCAAAATCAAACTTGGAACCTGACTCAACTAGATTCCCCCTCTGTCAGGGACAAGTGGTTCCAATTCCCTTGACCGTCATTCACAAGTATGGCCAAGAAGAGATCTTGCACCTATATAAGCTATTGGAACAATGTGTAAACTTTCATAATGTATACACAGATGAAGATCAAAACATTGATCTATCATCTGATCATTATCAACTTCATTGACTTCACTGATTTTGTTGTGATCATAGTGTGGAAATTTCTGAACATAATCAGGTTCAGAATGGGTCTTCTTTGCTTTTTTGAAGGAGTGAGGGTCTATCATCTGATCATTATCAACTTCATTGACTTCACTGATTTTGTTGTGAGCATTGTGTGGAAATTTCTGAACATAATCAGGTTCAGAATGGGTCTTCTTTGCTTTCTTGAAAGAGTGAGGGTTTCTTGCAATTCCACCCTTTTACAATAATCCAACTCAACCATAGAGAATTTAAACTCAACATAAGGGTGTTGGCTTCAACCAAAAATACACCCAATTACAATTGCAAGTCATAAAATTTTGAACAAACACTAGTCCAAAATGTAGGAGTTGAATTATTTTAAAATTTTCAATGATGTATATGTAAATCTCTGTAGATGCTTTGCTTGATCTTTAATTACACAAACTACACTTGTAAATCTTCTCTCACAAGAAACACTTTGCTATGTGGAAGCAATAGGATGACCTCAAATTCTAGTCAATTTTCCCAAATGCAAACAACAACAATTTTGAAGACAATCTAATACCCTTCCTCTCAACAATAATCTCCATGAAACATCATCACCCAAACTAGAGATATTGAAAATATGTTATTTAAAGTATAATTTTAAATTTAATCGAATGGAGTGATTCACTTCAACATTAATTCCTGAGCTCTCTAAGGATAGCTTGCTCAACAATCCAAGGCAATGGGTCGTGAGCATTCTTCCACAGGCTCGTACATTGCTCTCATTCTCTGCAGCGCACACGCAGAGACAGATTGATGCGATGCACACCGGGCGTCCACTTTTTTCCACAACTTGTTGGACGTCTTACTCTTGCTTAGCACATCGTCTGTTCCACGACTGGAAACTTTATTTCCTCACACAATGTAGAATATCCTTGTCCTCCTCCTGTTCTTGTTCATGGCAGACTTGTGGTATGAATGGTGAAGTCTTGTCATTCTCGTCGGTGTATTATGGCTCAAATGTTGAAAGAACCAGGAAGCGACTGAACCTCTTGAATGGGAATACACGCACGTCGTGAGATATGTGTTCAAACAACTATTTCACGTCGAGTTCATTCCTTTACGCTGGCATTTGCAAACCATAATCTCCCATGCTTCAAATCGCAGGTTTGAATTCCACTTTGCACCATACAATAAACAAAAACTGTGTCTTTCTTCAGCCAGAGGTGCTTGTTTCTGAACAGTCTTGCTTGGAGCAGGCATATGCTGTACCATTGACTTGCTAGCTGGAACATGCTTGGAAGCAAAGCTTCCTTTCAAAACACATATAGTCTGCCTGACTTTTTCAGTGTTTGCAGGTTGAGATTGTATTGGCCCTGACAACTTTTCACGTAGATATTTGACTCCACCCTGACTATCATTGCCACTTGGAGAACTCTGATAAGAGTTCTTTTGTGGAAGTTTCACACGGAGATCTTGAACACCAGTCTTCCCATTTGAAACTCGAGGCAATTCTCCCTCTTCGTCATCATCATAAAGGTTATGTTTCCATTTTTCATCACTTGGACGCTGGCGTTTGGCAGTGGGGCATATGTGGGAAAATCATCCGCAGTGATCCCCAACCGCTCCTTGATAGACCTCTTCCTGCCCGTGGCTGTGATTCGATCTGAATATATGGATGTTCTTGTTGGTAGCTTGCTTATAGGTTTCTCCACATGATAACCTATGTAAAAATAAAATGCTCCACTTTGATAATTCTAAGCTTCAATTACCATGTCCAGGGTTCACGATTGAGAAGTGTTCTTCTTCTTTCAAATACGCCCTTCTATTTCGCATTCAAAAAATTCATCAATAGCATAAGCCAACAACATTCTTAGGCACTACCAAAATAAGGTGGTAAAATAATTAAGGTGGTAAAATAACTATCAAAATAGAGAAGATAAATAACTATCAAAATGGAAAAACTACCATGGTATTATTAGGCACTAGAACTATAGTGCTATAAACTACTAGGCATATAAGATCAGTATTATGCTCTGATACCACTGTTAAGCATATAAGCAAGAAAGTATATAAGTAACAACAAGATCAAGAAGACAAAGCACACTAGCCGAAAAGGCACTAAGCCAATTCAATTAATATGTACATCAATAATGTATATATAGTACATATACCACAACTGTCCTCTAACTGTATGACGGTAAGATAACGAACTATGATTATAAAGTTTTCAACAGTTTTCTTGTGATTCATTGTAATGGCTTATCTTATTCAATATTAATATTCCTCTTCTCAAGCTATCATTGTAATGAGTGTCACATGCCAAGTAAGTCATCTTTGGTTGATTCATTATAGTGGAATTTCTTGTTCCATATTAATATGTATCTTCTCAAGCTATCATTGTTATCAATGTTGTGTCTTGTAAGTCATCTTTGGCTTGGTTATCATGTCCCAATGGCTATCTTAGGATGTAATCGTGGCATATCTTATTCCATATGAATATTCCTCTTAGGAGGATATCATTGTTAGTGTCCTATCTCTCTAGATTTCATTCCACATTAATACTCATTTGTCTTGGGTTATCTTGTTATAGTGACATATATGCATCTTGTGATTTTGCTCCACATTAATACACCCTGTACTTTTTTATTTTATGTGATGTTATAGGTTATTTTGTTATAATGGCATATTTTTATCTTCACGTTCCATTCCACATCAATATTCCTCTTCTCGGGCTATCTTATTAAAGTGGCACGTCTATTTGGGGATTTCATTCGACATTAATATTCTTCTTCTTGGGCTATTTAGTTGCAATGATATATATCTATTTTAGGATTGCATCCCATGTTAATAATTTATCTTCTATGTGATGCTACAAGCTATCTTGTTACAATCCAAATATCCCTATCTTAAGATTTCATTCCACGTCAATATTTCTCTTCTTGGGATATTTTATTATAGTTGCACATCCCTATTTGATATTGTATTCCATGTTAATACTTCTCTTCTCGAGGTATCTTATTACTATGGTATACTTCTATCTTGGGATTTTGTTCTACATCAATACTCCTCTTCTCAAGCTATCTTCTTATAATGACATATCTCTATTTGGGGATTCCATTCCACATCAATACTCCTTATGATATTTTGTTATAGTGGTATATCTATATCTTGGAATTTTATTACACGTTAATACACATCTTTTCACTTGTGTTTATGAAATTTCATTTCACATTAATACAATGTCTAATTAATACCTATCTTATATGTAACAATACATGATTAATGTTTAAAATAATTTATTATTATTTTATTTTTTTATATGTTTAATGATTTTAAACCATATATTTATCTTCATATTTAATGTTTAAACCATATCACAATTTTAATGATTTATTTTTAGTATATTGTGTTTAATTTGTTAAAAGCTGTAAATACTTACTTTGTATAAATATAATACACTACCCACTTTAACATAATTGGAAACACGTTTGAACTTTAAAGATTAATGTTTAAAATGATTTATCATTAATTTTTATTTTTATTTTTTTTAATATGTTTAATGATTTTAAACCATATATTTATCTTCCTATTTAATATTTAAACTATATCAAATTTTAATTTTAATGATTTATTATTATTATTATATTTTGTTTAAGTTTAATAATTTATTATTAATATATCTTGTTTAATTGGTTTAAGTGAATATGTATAAATATAATACACTACCCACTTTAAGATAATTGGAAACTCGTTTGAACTTGGTATTTATATCTTTCACCAACTAACCATGTCGTGATACGCATCAATGTCAAGACTTACAAATCAAAACTAGTCATTACATTAATATTTTTTAATCTCACACTTTAAAACTAATCATTAAATTATAGATTATCCTCGTTTTGCATTTAATATTAGTATATATTTTGTTCAAACAAGAAGTGCATATAAGTAATGTTATCTTGTAATTTAATCGAATGATATGGGTGTTGTAACATATATTGAAATTTTTCTCTACTCATTGCTTTCATCCCAATGTTTTGAGAATCGCAAATTATCTCTAACTTGCATCAGATTGTTGAAGGAAGCTATAGCTGGATCTTAAGAATGGTGGGCTTGCACCTGGCGTTTGCAATTTACACGCGATTTGAGGACAATGAGTCTGTGTCTCCTTCAACGTTGGGTGAGGGCGAGATAGCTGCAGACCGTGTGAAGGAACTCAAGGATCTCTGCGTTGTTCACATTCACAACGTAGCGTAGCGATCGTAATTTTTTCTTCATTTGTTGAGTAAAAAGATAAAAGTTGACTGTAGGTTGATGACCATACATTCATCGGTCTGTATGGTTGGCGATTTGGGTCCCTCTGCTGTCAAGATTTCAAGCAAAGCAAAATGAAAATCAGTTGACAGTCACTCTGGATTGATGGAATTTGATATTCTAAATTCCCTCCAAAAGATCTCACCTCTGCAAATAAATACGAGTTTCTGGTTCCTTTGGGCTTCATTGTTCATTAGGTTTCTACTTCTAGTTCCTTTGAGCGCCAATTATTTGGTTATTATTGTTATTTTTAAGGAAGGATGATGCGGAAGGTTAGGCTTCAATGGGTGGTGCCCAATGTCAGTGTGGATGTAACTGCAACGTGCATTGTGTTGTTAGTGTTGTTTGCGTGCAAGGAGTACGGTAAACTTGCCGCAGTTTTTGACTGTAAAAAAGAGGTTCGATCCTGATGGCCTCTTCTCTAACGAACATATTTGTCGTCGGCACAACTGATGGATTTGTTGCGCGGCGAAAGGGAAGCACGGGGACTATCAATGGAAATCTTGTGAAGGACGAAGCCTGTGCCAATCCGGCCTTGTATATCATTCGAGATGGAGTTCATCGTACCGATCAAGCCAACAAACTGATTACTAAAGCGATTCTGGGAGGAAAATACTTCGAACCTGCATTTTCCATTGCAATATATTCTTTTATACATTACAGAAGGCTGTGACCCTGTGAACATGCTCTTTTATGGTGATCTTACTGTTCTTCCTCGAGGTCTTGAAGGTTTCAAAGGCAGGGAAGAGATGATTTATGTCCAAAAACTTATTGATGACTTTGAAGCACAGTATGATCCTGTTGCAAATGATGGTGCTTTGTTCACTTTTCGAACCAATAAAAATGCTCCTAGGTATAAGTTGGTTCGGGTAGACTTATGCAGCTGGAAGCTTGGAGTGACGTTGTTGGAGAATCTGAGAAGGACGTGCTTGAATCAACTTACTATGTCATGGAAATCAACTTCTATTAAGTTATTTAAGTGATGTCAAGTATGTTCTGCAAATACGAGACTTGCAATCTGGAAATTTGCTTCATAATTTGCCAATAGAGATTGGATCAATTTCTGGAATATTAGGAAGGCATAAAGACAAGGAGATATTTATTGGTTTTACAAGCTTTCTTACCCCTGGCATTATCTATCGATGCAACCTAGATGTGGAAAAACCAGGGTTTGTGGTTTTTAGAGAGACTATTGTTCCAGGCTTTGATCGGACAGAGTTTGAGGCTAAACATTTTTTCATAACCAACAAGGATGGAAATCAGATACCAATGTTCATTGTATCCAAGAAAGGCATTGCTCTTGATGGTTCTCATCCAACTCTATTATATGGTTATGGGGGCTTTAACATTAGCATCACCCCAAGCTTCAGTGTTGGTCGCATTGTCATTTCAAGACATTTAGGGGCAGTTTTTGCTATTGCAAATATTCGTGGTGGTGGTGAATATGGAGAAGAATGGCATAAATCAGTTAGCTCCTTCAAAAATAAGATCGATGAACAACAAACAGATGATTCAATACATGATAAACCATGCACAACTAACGAAGCAGAATCGTTACCTAAACTACCCAAAAAGGACCATGAGTTTTTAGGCAGTGTAACTCAAAAATTCCTGTCCACTTGTCAAACGATTAGTAACGATTCAAAATGCTGGCAGAGCATTTGGTAGTCGTAGAGTTCCATGAAGGTGAACCGTTTCATATTTTCTAGAAACAAACATAAATTTATTTTAAACGCTAATTTATAGTTATGTAACGCATCGAGAGGGTGAGAGTAGTTAAATAATCGTTGGAGGAGGCCAACGAAAGGGGGGGGGGCGGGTGACGAGCTGGGGAAGAAACCTCTTTGGAAGAGGGGTTCCTTTGTATGCTGAGTTAATTTGTAAGTCCGAATTGGAGTAATATAGATGAAGTATTTACTTGAGACTATGAGATTCATCACAGTTGATTCCTTCAGTATGTTCTTCCTTATTTCAGCTGTGTTAAATTTGTTTGGAATTCATTTTATATGCTCCTTACCCATAGTTGATATATATGTGTTGTCATTATCATATTGTTTATCTCTTCCTCTTTCAACTGTGTTAAATTTGTTTGGAATTCATTTTATATGCTCCTTACTCACAGTTGATATAAATGTGTTGCGTTCTATGGTGACTGATCAGAATTCGTTCCAGATAAGCACTATGCATTTAGTGATCAACCTTCGTTTGTTTTCCTCTAAAGATTATCGTAGTGAAAATTCCTCCTTGATAGATGTTTTCAATGTGATGGCCTTTCCTTTCTTTTTTCTGCTACCACATCATGATTATCAAATTGCTGAAAGATAGACTTACTTTGCCTCATTTTTCGCAAGTTATACGATCACTGCTATTATCTCCTTTCTTTGGTTTTCACTTGACTCCATGCCCAATGGACTGTTCCCTGGTCCAACCCCCAAACTTCAAAAATCCGAAACTATCATTTACCCCTAAATCTGCCCACCATTTTACGCTTACTGAAGATCATATTGTGACATTGTTCGAGAGATCCCTCTCGGGTTGGGGGAGGGCAGCTTCCAATCCAAAGTGGTTCGAGGTTGCCTCGGGATTGATTTGCATGCAACCCATTTTAAGTTCTAAGTGTCAACAATGGGTATGTCAATGAGAAAAGATTAATATTGAATAAATAAAGAAGATAAGAAATAATAATAATTTTAATTTCAAATCTTTTAAGTATAGATAGATATACACTTTAATTTATTTGTTGGATACTTAGAAATTTGAAGTTTTTTTTTTTTTTCCTCTCAATATTTATAAATATGAAGTTAATGTGAGTTTTTTGGGGCAATTTAATTGGCAAGTATCGTGATATGAAGTGTTATATTCGATGAGGTTTTGAGTTCAAATCTCTCTGACTTATCCGTACTTGGTACCTGGAGTTTTCATCTGTATCATATTAATTTACAATATGGATAATAATAGGAAAGAAAAAGGAGAAAATTTGGTATTCTTGACTTCTAAGAATCCCAACCCAAATAATCAAAAGAAGGTTACATTTCCACAAATATAACCCAAATATTCAAAAGAAGGTTACCTTTCCACAAATATGTTAAAATAGAGGCCAAAATTTAACCTTGGTTAAGCCAAGTTTGTAATTAGATATTTAAAGTTGTAAAAAGGGTTAAAAATTGAGTATCAACTCATAGTTGTGAGCTTATAATGATTAACAAATCAATATCAAATTCTATATATATATATATATATATTGAATCTATCAAGTTGTGCCTTAATAATTGGAACAAACCACTGCTATGTTAATCTTCCGTGTCCATACCCTCCATTGTGATCATCCTCACTTAGATTCAAATTCCACTTATAACACCTTTTTCCAAGAAAAAAATGTATTTTATTCGAGATGAAACTAAAATACAATACTCAAGTGCTCTAGGCACAGTCCAAAAATGAGCATCTAGAAATAGATCTCTACAAAATATTTCACTATAGTAGTGCATCCAAAAATATCTATAGACTTCATAATTTCAACTATACTATCTATCAAGTAATTGCAAACAAGTAGTAGACTTAATAGTCTCATGTACTGACATATTACAAATTCAAAAGGATTTTAGTAATCATTGTTATCCCCCAAGGGGTAACTACTTCTCATAGGCACCCTCACAAGGGTATCATGTCGTTGGTTGCATGAGCTATCGTGTTCATATTCTCAAAACTTAGAAAATTCTTTTCAATCTCTCCTTTAGATGTATGATTGTGCTAGCTCAATTGTGGTATATCATATCCCCCCCCCCTCACTCCTCAGATGACAGATGCACTATGGATGGTACAATATGGTTTTCACTTTGATCTATTTGGTATTCCATACATTGATGGTTTATTTGGATGTGGTGTCATAACTTTTTGAGTTATTCGTGGAAGTGGTAAACATTGAAATGAGATCCGACAACACTTCATAACATTTATGGTTTTATTATTTTCCTAATCGTACCTTAGGGGACCATAGTTTTCATTCAGAAGTGTCATCATTTATGTAACACCCCCATTTTGATCCCCTAATTAATCTGTAATAAATTATGTTTAGTGATGATTTTATCTCAGCATGGAGATATTATTGCCATGACATGGCATATGAACAATGTAATTTTTATTATTTAATAAAGAAAACCAAACCGATTGACTGAAGGGTGGAGCATAGGTACTGACCATGATACCATGACAAGGAAGAGTGAAGGGGGGTCTAGAGGGGGGTTCATTATGCTAAGTTTCCCAAGCCACCCTGTTGAATTATGTTTGGGGAATAACTATTGTTTCCCTTTTTCCTAAAGTCAAAGCCAATTATTTAATGAGAGGGGATTGGTAGTTGGACAACCAGCCACCCTTAATAAATGAACTTACAGAGTAGTACAACAAGTACCACCACATTTTCCTTGATTGACCCATAATTTTCCTCCGACACAAGCAAGTAATATCAGGAACCTTCTAGAGGAGGAAGGAAGAAACCCACATGGATGTAGAGAAGACAGTATTGGTTTGGAGATTTCTAGTCGGGTAGAGAAAAACTGGGGAGCAAGAACCCATGACTAGACAAGCGTTGTCTAGGTTGAACTATGGAAAAATCCATGAGCAATAACACCCATGAATGTGCAAAGAGTGTGTGAAAAGAGATGAGTAGTGGAAGAACCTCAAGCAAACAGTTTTGGGTTGAATTGTGGAAGATCCCCATGAGCAGATAGAGAGATAGCAAGGGAGAGAGGTCTCGTTGTTGTTTTGTATAGAAAAATATTGAAACTCGACTTGAGTGAAGAGCATCATGAGATTGATGCTTGTTGGAAATAAACTGGCACTGGTAAAGGGAGGGCATTGAGGGATTGTGTTAATAGGGAAGGGACTCCCTTGTGCAAAGAAAATTTGGTTGGGAAGGTATCTGAGAAAACTCGTGGAGGCCTTAAGTTGGGTGGGTAGTATAGATTTTTTTCCCGGTTGGTCTATGAAGGAGAGTGGCCTTCACACTCATTAAATTGTCTTAAGAGACAGAGTTCCCCTGGTGGTATCATGGTCTAGCATGGGGGTGGTATGCTATGTAATATAAGATTACAACAAAGCCAATGGTTGGGTGGAAAACTGCTCACCCTTAGTCAGTTTGGCTGGTCAATAAATTATGACAAATAAGTCTCTTTGTGTACTTCATTTTATGCTCTGTAATATTGTTATGTTTTCTATGAAATGGATGAATTTGTATGGTTGATTGGAAATAACCTGTAAGGAAAAGGGATAGGATGTATGCCCTATGTTTCCTGTGTAAATAGTAACTCATCCTATGTATTTGATTTGCTTATGAATGAAAATAAGGTTAATAAGTTGAGGAATGGAATGGGTATGAATGTTCTCTGTATGCATAGTAAATTATTGCCTAGATTTTTTCTCTTGATATTACATTTCAAACATCATGTGATTCAGAGCCCAAACTCTTAGAATTGCATGAATCTATGTGTGTGTGTGTGTATGTGTGTGTGATTTGAATTCTCATATACTCGGGGATTATTGATTCATGTGAGTCTCGTATTCTTTAACCTCAGGAAGATAAGCATGGGAGTGAGCTCCTAGAGGATTCTATATTTTAAGCAAGGGTTGGTAAACCCAAGTTGTAGAGAATCTTGATCATTAGATCCTTCTTCACACTCAAACTCCTTACTATGCTAATTCTATTATGGAAACCCCAAAAATCCAGGATAGTCGGGATCATTGGAGATCTAGAGTTTCTTTTATCAAAAACACATGATGTGGAACTTCGAAGTGGAACTATGAGGTTGGAACGTTGTCATGAGAGCCTTGACTTATCAGAACCCTCAAATGGTTCAACGACATAGTGGAGATCTAGAAATCCAGAGAAACTCTATGAGTGAGTTTTATAAGAAGTCAGATGTCGGATGGTAAAACCCAGGAGGAGCAACCATGACCATATGGGCATCCAGAAGTCCAGAAAATCCTTTAAGTGCCTTTATTAGTGTTAAAATATTGTGTAACTACAAAGAATAATAAATATTCTTATCCCCTTTTGTGGATAAAGTAAAAGATAAAATATATATTATTGATTAGATCAATCCCCTTTTGTGGATTGATCATGTCAGGCATTGTAATTGACCAAATCCCCTTTTGCGGATTGGTTAAACCATAATTGTAATATGCAAATTAAGAAGTCGACCCCCAGGAGAATTAAAGTGGTTCTAACCACCCAGAAAGACAAGTCGACCCTGCCAGTGAAGAGACACCTCCTTTCAGCACTTGTCAGTATGTATTAATAAAGGAAGCCAACCACTCATTTGTTCACTCACTTAGCTCACTCATCTAGTGCACAAGTATTGAAGGAAGCTACAATTACCAGTTGCTGGAAGAAGGAAGAGAGAGAGGTGCATTGCTTGGGAGAGGATATTCTCTAGTGTTTGGTTTATTGTCTTGGCTATTTTCTGGTCTAGCATCATGGTATTTTGTCTCTCGTAGAGAGAGATTTATTCTGGAGATGTACTTGGTTATTGAATCTATATTAAAGAAGTTTTGTTGGGTTTTATTCCCCTTGAGGGTTTCCCGGGATAAATGTTTTGTATCTTGTGATTGTGTTTCTCTCAGTGATCCTATCTATGCTATGGTTATCTAGTAAATTGAAAAGTAACCTAATAATAGTTGAAACTTTAACAATTAGAAAGTCCAGATTTCGGATATTGGAAGCAGTAGTGCCACGTCAGCAGAGTGTCATGTTAGTAGATCCACGATGGTAGTTTTCACATGGTAGGTCCATGGTGGTAGACACCGTGGTGAGGGTGGTAGAGGTTGGATAGTGGAACAATGCAGTGGAACCATGATAATCCATAAATATGGGAATTCTCAAAAAAGGATTTTAGCAAAAAGTTGGAGTGTGGATGCCTTGTCATCATATGGCATCAGAAGTGCCACATCAACTTAGTGAGTTAGCATGCCATGTCAGAATAACATGAGACAACATGCTTAAAGGGTTAGTTGGAGGATAGTAGGTCTCATCACGATACGACCTATCATGACCATGGATATCTAGTGGTATGACACTACCATGATCTGTTCACCAATCTAGGGTAATGGTTCTCAGTTGCATGGCTGAGAGAAAGGGGGTCTCATCATGAGCCAACCTTTTCATTTCTGCTAGGTATTTGCGAGTGACAATTTCATTATATAGACACCACGCCAGGACAGTGGCCTTCAACTTGTCCTTAAAATATGAAAGAAACAAAGAATGGAAAAACAATGGGCTTGGAAAAATTGCATCGCAAATGAAGGTGCCACACACCCTCTACAAAGGAATCCATGAAGGAGACACTACAACCCTTTGTATGTCATGAACCCCATGCCCATTGAGTCTTAATACTTAACCACTTCATCCACTTTACATGGCTTAGAGAGGTATCTCTTGGGAAACACTCCTTGACCTAGGAAAGATCTACCCAATAAGACATCTCGTCAACCCTCCCATATCCAAGCTTGACAAGTCGCATAATGTCTTTGAGAACTCACTTGTTTCACATGGTAATATTTGATGCACATGCTTAGGTGTCTCATTTATTGATGATTTACTTATCATGATATTTTGACTTGAGATTCTTAGAGGGTGTGCTTATTTGTCTTTGCGAGACCTAGTTGGTGGACAATTTTGGAGGAACAAGCCTAGCTTGGGCTTCCATGGGCCTTGAAGCCCACAGGTTGGATGCCAAGGGACCACATGTCAGATGAGAGAGACAAAATTTTAGAGGCCTAGAAGACATGGTGGATGACACAACCTAGCCCTCACATGTCAAACATTTTTCCTATGAGAGGAAAAACGTCACCCTTGGAGGCATGATGTCATCTAGGAGGGATAGGGTTTGGTGGTGAGCTTACCACTCATTGACACATGGAAATTTTGAGGAGAATGAGGCTTTGACCATGAAGGAAGTGACTTGGATGCTTGAAATGTAGCTTTGGGAAGCCTAACTACACTCCTCCTACACCAATGACTTGCTCCTAGTGTCAAAATGTCCCCTAAAGGGGCGACGCCACTTTGGATTAGGGTTTCTTTTTGTGTAAAAATAATTTTTAAGTGAATTGTTTAATATTATTTTGTAAAAGGGGAAAGATTAGGGTTGTTGACCCCCAGTTTTGTGGTTTTCCCTAAAATTATGTGGACAAACTATTTTGGAGACATTTTGTATAAATAGAGATCATAAGATCTCATTTAATAACATAACTATCCCATTGTGAGTTGTATTGGGCTGGAAATTTCGCTAGTTTTGGTGATTTTGGTGTTTCTCTCTTGTGGAATGTATTTTGATGAATGTCTCTTGGTTAATGGATGAGGAGGAGTGATGTGCACCCCCCTAAATACTTGTTCTCTTTACTCTTGGATGAATGTTGCATGTTAACTAGCGCTTGATATCTCATTTTCTTGGATTAAGTAAGGAAAAATATGCATATGCTATTTATTTCTTGCTTACTTTGGTTATTGTTGGTGGAAACCCTAGGGAGGAGTATGCTAGATACACCCTCTATCATTTCTTCATCTCTTTGTTAAAGTTTTAAATCTTTCTTTTTTGCAAGGGTTGCTAGGAGGAATACGAGTGTGTATACCCTCCTAGATTTACCCTAAGTTTGGTTGGCATACCCTAGGGAGTAAGAGGGTTTACACCTCTAGGGTTGTTGTTGGTCTAAATTTTTTTAAAGACCCCATTCACCCAATTTTAAAGGCACTAATATGAATATTCTTGCATTGGAGAAACAAAATATTGCATTGGGAAACGTGATTTCTTGTCATATTAACTTCTTGCAACTTGGGTTGTGTTCCTTATGCTTAGAGCACCTTCCATCCACTAGGGAATCTCCACTAAATGGGTAGTTCTTGCTGACGTTACAAACGTACATATTCAGTCATTAGGGCTGCAAAAACCCTAAACTAATTGCTTCAATAACTCTCTAATCAACCGTTGAAATTTGCCCAAAGTTTGCACAGTTATACTCCTTGGTCTAACACACTTTTTGGAAAAGTTTGGAGGAGTTTTAGTGGGTGATTTTCTTGCTATAATAAGTTGATTGTTACAGCCATAAGGATGATATATATTTCTGCATAAAGTGTTTACAACATCCTTACCTTTTCATGCTAGTATCTTGGTCTTTGAATCTTGAGTTTTACTAGTGTTTAGCTAGTCTATCTCTTGCATCTTTCACTTGAAATATAGCACTTGTTTAGCAACTTATTGTGACATTTCATTGCTGATATATATTGTTACTAACAACTGCTATTAGGGACATCAAGCTTAACTTTCTTGTCCAATTGGTTATATTGCATCATATACTTGGTTTTCTTGTGTCTCGGGCAAGTACTTCACTATTTGCAAGTCACTCAACACAATTGGAAACCCTTGGACCTTCCCAAGATATTGACACCACTTATAATTGAACTTTAAGGACATACTCTTCATATTCATCATTTTCTGTCTCATTTCCCCCTAGGGTCATCGAGATTCCCCCCTTGAGGTGACTACCTCACCTCTAAAGTGACGGGGACACCTGCCCAAGGTGATAGTGGGCAGGTGCCCTCCTAGTTGTCATTAATTGGTGGTTGGGTTGAGATTTTCCCAACCTACAACTTGTGCGATAAAATTTTGGCGTCATTGTGGGGGAGGATTTTGAATCCTCTTCGAAACCCTAACGACATTTTGGCAAGCTATCCCAAAGCCTCTCCCCTAGCTTGCCTAGCAACTCCACCTAAGGGATGTTCCCTTTTAACCTTTCTTGCTGATCTCTTCTTGAAGCTCATCTGGTGACTCCACCTTCCCAGAACCCTTCCTTTACCAAACCTTTTCCCCTCAGGAGGTTTAAGCCTTATAAGGTTTACCAAAGAATGCCTCCTCTCAAGTCTCCCGTTGTCAAAACCCTCTTCCACAGTATGCTTCCTCTTGCTCCAATGGCTCACCCTTGGGAAAAATACCTCTACAAACCCCTTAACATGTCCAATATCCAAGAATACCCTAACACAATGCCAAAAGAGTCTAATAAGTGGTTGCCAAAGTTCCTAGGAAACAATGTGGTGACCATTGAGGACCATCTTTATGTCATGGGCCGAGACATGACAATGCAGGTATTGAGCATGAAGGCGTGGCCATGAAATTATTTTCTTCATCATTGATTGAAGAAGCTCTTGATTGGTTCAGAGGGTTCCCTAATGATCATCTCACATCCTACAAAGCTTTTTTCCAACTTATCTAAGAACAGATGGTCAACAAAGAAAGATGGTGGGACACTTGGAGCCCAGTTCAATCAAATAAAGAAAAAAAAGAATGAAAGAGTGAAGGAATTCAACACTAGATTTGATAGTTTGTACAATCATATTTGAACAAAATTCTGTCCTACAACATCATCAATTCACTTCCTTTATATGAACGCTTTTGAAGGCAAGTTTCACTTCATTCTGAAGGACAAGAAGCCCACATCGTTGGCACAGGACAAAGAGTACAATATTGACATTGAAGAGAATCTCCTTGATTCAAGGGTGGAACCTTTTCAGTACCCTCATGTCAAGGCATAAGCAAAAACTAAGGTTTCCAACAACAATGCTCTTGATCTGATTTCCCTCATGACTCAGAAGATAGATCAAATGAATACTCATTTTTTCCAGGTGCAGAATTATATTATGGGTCGTTTGAATATTGTAGAGAGAAATCAATCTTCTCCCAGACCTCAGTTTGCCAGACAACAGAGAGATGCCACAGGTTGGAAACCAAGGCCTCAGCCAGAGAAAAAGGCCCTGGATACTTTGAAACTAGTTGGGACGGTTGACATAGAAGCTTGGTTCCTTCCATGCCAAGAACCTCACAGAGAAGATGAATTCCCTCGATGATATGGATATACTCCCGACGATATGAATTTCATGGATATGATCTATGTTTTCCAAGAGGAACAAGTCACAGAAGAACAGATTAATGAAGCCAGAACACGAGGAGAAATATAAGGGAGACCTAAGAAGGGGTTGTCCCTTATTCTATGGGAAGAAGGGGTTGAAGGACCAGAGCTATTGTTGTTGGGTAAAAGATAAAATTGTTGGATCATGTTGTCATTGATGCCAATTGTTTGTCATTGATGCCAATGGTTTGATTACTTGGGAGATTGTTGGATCATATGTCATTGATGTAAATGGTTTGGTTTGATTGATGTCATTGGTTGATGTCAAGTAATTGAT
>ML799277.1:88896-100901 GCA_009831015.1 Picea engelmannii
GCAAGCACCTTCCATTGAAAATTTTTACTTGACTGATACTCAACCTCCATCAAGCTCCTAGAAACTTTCATTGTGACCTATAGGGGTGTTTCTTTCCTCCCTTTGGCTTCTCCCTTGCAATCCCCCTAGGGTCACCCGAGAGCCTCCCTTGTGGTGGACTTGTCCATCACTAAAATGAGGGGGATATCTATTGAGGTGAAAGTGATACGTGTCCTCAATTGTGTCTCACATTTGTTGCTTGGATTGGGCTTTTCCTAAACTACAAACTGTGCGATAAAAGTTCTATCACTGGTTATTGGTACAGTCTCATCACTATGTGGAATAACACAAATATGATAATAGGCATGTGGCACATGTTCTTTAAGTGTTGAGTATATGTTCTCCCTTGATTTGCATTTCACTGCTTGGACCACTGTCTAAGGGTTGCAATGATAATCTTAACACACATTTTCATGTTGAGGAACCTGTGGTAATACGCTCTAATGAGATCTCTATTATTTGGTTACAATTTTCTCTAACATTTGATGGTATAACACTTTAAAAGACTAGTATCTCTACTTTGTTTCCAAAGTAGTGTTAGTACATAAATCAATAAGTTTATGTGATAAAATATCATACGTTTGAGCATAGATCTAATTGAATGACACAAATATTACTCACTATCTAATGTGCTCTAATAACTTCATTGCGACCATAAGGGATTTTTCTGGGGGACCTTTGAATATTGTTTTATGCTCTTAACACATTGGTACATAAGGCCGAGGTATTTATTTGTTTGAAATGTGGAATTTATCTCTCTTACATAAATCAATCCAATAACCCAAGTGCACTTTAAATCTTTGTTTCATAACCAAGATAAGGATTTAAATGACACAGTGGTCGTTCATGTTAACTCTTGTCCTGGAATTTCATAAACACTAGTATATTTGGCATTCTTTGGTTCATTATTGAAAGCATATTTGGCACATAGTCTCTTTCATGATGGAATAGTGTCTCAATGATAACAATAATGCACTTAATTTGTGAATGATGTAATGGTATGGTTACTTTCCATTTGAATAATTAATATATCCTTAGCACTTTTATGGCATCTTATGGTTTTACGGTTCATTGAACAAGAAATTCCTTTTTAGTTTCCAACCATAATTTTATCATATGACTGAGTACATTCGTCTAAGATAAAAACTTTCAAAGCTTGTTCCATATGGACTGTTGATCTAACCTTTCACACACGTAAGTTTGTTTTACATCCTTGATAGTCAATGATATCAAATTATTAAAGTCTTTGTCAAGACAAGTTAGAAGATCTTCCTTTTTTTACTACACAACCTAACTTCGCTTGACCTTTAGGAACACTTTCCTTAGGTTAGGAAGCCTCTTTCCTTAGCCTTAAAGTGAAGAGGCAAGGTTACTGAGGTGACAATGGGTGGTTTGCCTAGCAGTTACCCCTAGGATCTCTTGTGCATGGTAGAACTTTCCCTTTAGCGAGAGTTTGAGAGGTAAAAATCATTAAATGAAAATTGTTTTAATACCACTATATGGCCATCTTGTACTTGTTCCAAGGAGCCATTAAACTCATGTAGTCAAATTCCTTTTTTGAGCGCTGATATGCAAGCTTATTGTGCTCTCTATAAATATGAGTATAACTGACCCAAATAAACTGATTAGATATTTCCTTTAATTGATGTACTAATGGAAGGAGAGAATTATTTTGTACTCGAAGAATTCCTTTCATTCAATTTATGACCATATATGAATCACCCATGACTTGAAGCTTATTAATCCCTCTGTCCAAAGCAAATTTTAGTAAGTAGTATAAGGCCTTGAATCCCCCTTGGTTATTTGTTCCTCTTCATAGATTAACTTTGATGTAAAATCCCCGTGTCTCTGAAAGATATAGAATTAAGTCAATCCCACTAATAGAATCTGGACCTTGACAAGCCCTATCGAAATACCCCCAAGCTAAAGACTTGTCCACCTGTACCAATTCTCGATGGTTAACCTTTGGGATAACCTTATAATATGAAAATAAAGCATTAAAGTAGGGATGATCTTCTCTTCAAACAAAATAGAGTTTCTACCTATCCATATTTCCCACAAAACCATAAATGAGATGACCCTAAAACACTTTAAATATTGTTGAATAAACCAAACATTAAGACATATATCTATGGATTCACATTTCCAAGAGTTTTGGATACCTTTTTTTCCCCTTAATCAAACAAGAAAATTACTCTCAGAGGGTGATACGAATATCGAGAAGTATTTATTTAGGAAAACATCACAAAGAAAGTTGTTAAGTAAGTTTCATTAAAAAAAAAACAATTAATTAAAAATACAACTACATGTAACAAAAAATAGTAATTTGATGCAAATTTATATCCAAAAAAAATCATTTAGTAGAACACTTAGAGAACCCCTATTCCGTTGAATAAACTTATCACCATAGACCATGATAAATATGTTTATTTTTAGTTACAAATTAAAAATAAATCTATAATTAAATAAAAAAAAATCTAAATAAAAATTATTCACAATTAAATAATTAATAAAGTATTAATAATTAATTTTAAATTAATTTAATAAAATTAATAAATTATTATATAGTAAAAGTTAAGTAATGAACTCTCACTATTCATTTTCTCACTCACAAACCAAATTTTGACACATAACACTTTCTAAGTGACAAACCAAATTTTGACATATAACACTTTTAAAAACATATTTTGATCTACAATGCAATTATCAAATGAAAGTATTACTAGCATAGCCACAAATTCGTGGTTGGTAAACGCCGAAAGAATGGCTTGCAAAATGGCTGGTGAAGGCCAAAGATTTAGGTTGGCCTAGAAAATGAAACCCTAATCACTCATAAGTGGCAATCAACTAGCCACCATAGTAAATTTTAAATATGATTAAGTAAAAGTAAAAAAATAAACATGTAAACTGATGTCTTTATAATAGTGAGAAAGTTAGTGGTTGAAATCATAACGATTGATTTATTGGGACTACTAAAAATATTCCATCAATATTTAATCTTGTCCATACAAAACATTAAAAACCTATTAAATGTGTCCATGATCAATAAGTATATACGTAAAAACTATAAAACTAAATATATTTATATTAATCTGCACTATAAAATTGAATATATTCATATTAATCTGCAATGCAATCAACCGAATATATTTATATAAAACAAGGATTCTTAAAATTTTAATTTTAAATATAAATAAATTGATACACCAATTTAATGTATTGTTTAGCTATGACCTTAAAAATAAATTATATTTAAATTTAAATTTTAAATATAAATTACAATAATTTTAATGAATTTAATAATTAAAAATATATATTCCTTCAAAATTAAATTTTAAATAAAAATTACAATAATTTTAGTAAATTTAATAATTAAAAATATATATTCTTTTAAAATTAAATTGTTATTATTATTATTAATTAAAAAGCTTAAAATTTTAATTTTAAATATAAATTACAATAATTTTAATGAATTTAATAATTAAAAATATATATTCCTCCAAAATTAAATTTTAAATATAAATTACAATAATTTTAGCGAATTTAATAATTAAAAATATATATTCCTTTAGAATTAAATTATTATTATTATTATTAATTAAAAATATATATTTCTTTTAAAAAAATTATAAATTAAATTATTATTATTATTTTATTAACTTCCGATTACATCAATAACTTTTAAGTCAAAGCGCATGTAGGATCTTGGTCAACTCTCATTTACCTTTATTATTTATTACTTAACATGGCAGTGACTTGTTGGTTTTTTAGTTTAAGTTTTGACAATTCTAAAAGTTTCAAGTTTTTTAGTTTTTCAGGTAACCATTATGGAAATCTGATTATGTAATTGTGAGTGAAATGGTGATTTTCATTACTAAGTTGTATTTGCATTTAAAAAATAAAATAAAACTTTTGTATTTTACTATCACAGCAATTTGAAATTCTAACATTTTTTTTAAATTTCTACCTACATTTTTTACAAAATTAATTAAAAAAAATTAGTCAAACCTAAAAAAATGAACATTTTCCTTCTTCCACTTGTTCTTTACTGCTCCGAGAAATGCAGCCCTTGGTTTTTATTTTAAGTGTCAATGGGAGTACAAAGGGTGGACATTGTCTTCTTCCGCCGGGTTCTTTGCTGTTCCAAGAAATGTAGCTCTATCCCTAATCAGTGGACCTTCCTCGCACAAGTTTTAAAAGCTTAAGCTTTCATAGATTAAACACAGAGTGAAGTTATGGACATTTTAAATGTTTATCCCTGTTCACAAGTTGCATTTCCAGGAGAAACGGCCATGGAAGAAGCGTGCGGAACACTGTGAAAAATGGAAATGGAGATGGAAAAGCTTTTGACTACAGGAAACGGCCGGCATTGTTCTTATGTCTTTTGCGAGATTCTTTGCAGAAATGCAGAGCTACGGGCCAATGCGGGATTCTTTGCCGAAATGGAGAGCTAATCTTTGAATATGTAAGATCCTTTCTAAATCGAAAAGTTGTGGTAAAGTGGGTAAGCTGTTCTACTCTGCTACAGTAGAAAATCTAAAAGACACAGCAGGCAATCCAGCAAAACAACAGGCAAGCTTTTAACCTGTATTATCTTTTTCCTTATACCTAGTTCTACTGCTACACACCTTAGAAAATCTAAAAGACATTGCAATGTTCTTTAACCAGCCATACATTATTGTATTCTGCCAGCCATACATTAATATCAAAGCAACATAGAAATTGCTTACCAGAAACTCAGTAGAAACAATGTCTGATTATGTCAGGTCGTCTAGATCACTTCCGTTATATGATCTCTGGCAAGCAAAAGTGGCAGTTCATGTATGTGTCAGCGAGCCATACATTCTTGTAATCAATCAGCCATACATTAATATCAGAGCAACTTAGAAATTGCTTACATGAAATTGATTAGAAGCAGTTCAAGTCATCTATTACTTCTAGAAGAATCTGTTCTCTGGCAAACAAAAGGGGCAGTTGTATGGCAAGCAAAACACTTAATATAACACTTGATCGCCTGTACTTCACTATTGTGGTTGGAAGGAAGAACCAGATGTTATAATTATGAATGTCCAAAATGAAAATCCATCATTTTTCATTATATGTTTTAAATAGATAGTTTTTTTTTTTTATATTTTATTTCTGGGTTATTTTTAATTTAATAGCAAATTTGAATTACATTTTTTATTTCTCAATTATCCTTAAACTCAGATTCAAGTTATTTGAAGGTTCAGCTACACATCATAAAGTCAATAATGAACAAAGTGACTAAACTTTCAAATGAACCAAATCTACAATTAAGTAACTTCAGGTTATTTATCTTGACTTAATCGACTTTCAAAGTTCAACACTTATTCAAACACTTAAAGCTTCCTTACAAAAACATGTAAAAGGTGAGCTACTTGGAAATACAATTGAGAACTCTCAGGAAGATGCCAACTGTGTATCTATTGAATTCATTTTTGAGGTAATATTTAATAGAATTTAATCATGCTCACAGATGAATGTGGAAGTTTCTGATTATAGAATTTTACTCCAATAGTCTGTAATTAATGATAGTCTAAATATTCTATGTTTTGGTTTTTCTGGTTGGAATTTCATTACATAAATTTAGAAGAAATCACAATTTTTTTTGTTTAAATTATATTTTTGAATTTATAAATAGATTTAATTTGCAGAATCTCTAAAACATTTGTATACAAACTTAACCACTAAAATTTATAAATCCAGTCCGGGAGGTGTAGGACAGTTGGTGACAGAGTATGTTGTTAATCCACTCTGTATTGTTAAAGTCACCTGTTCCAAACCTGAAATCCCCGACAAACAATTTTTTCTTTTATAAATCCAACTATATCTCCACAAATTTTAGATAAGATTAAAAAACAAATTAAACTACATCATTATCCCCAAACAGACGGTGGAATGAAAACGGACACCACGCCATATAAATTAAGGAATGGAAAATGTGGAAACTAATGGTCTCAAACGGTCACGAAAAGCATTATTCCATACTGCCATCTACTCATTTGTTGCTTAAGATCGGCTGGAGGGGTAGCCATTGTAGCTAATACACATTAGCGGCCAAGAAATAGCAGTTGAGATTCTTAAGTACTTTGTGCGATGACGGTTCCTTATGTGAGTGCAACTCCTGTCAACAGCATCAACAGGAGATTTTTATTTTTCAAAAAAATCGACAAATCCTTTTTAAATTACATAAAATTAGAGTAGTTCTATTAAATGACAACGTCCATAAAATTTATCAAACCAAAATTAATTGTTAATAGTAATTAAAATAAATAATTTTAAAGTTTAGAAAAACATTTTTATTTTTTTATAATTTTCATTTAAAATAAATAAATATAAAATATTAATAAACTTTTACTTCATACAAATAAAAAGTAATGTAAGATTAAAATATTTTGATTTAAAATTGATTATAATATACACTCTTAAATACATATACATGTATAATATAATAATGATATTCACATAATATAAAAAAAATAAAATATAGATATTTGTATTATGTTTTGTGTGAGGATAGTTACATAATATAAAAAAATGATATGTGTTGTGTTAAGTTTGTAGTTGTTATTTATGTGATATAAAAAATTGTTTTATTATGTTAATTTGATGTACATAATAATTGTGAGTTGGAGATGATTAACGATGCATTACTTGTGTTCAAAGCTTTATTGATCTATAAGTTGGTGGTTTTGAGGTGCAAGCTACATATTGATGTGATAAAATGCTTCATCACTTTAGCACTATTGTTGTGTGTGGTTTTGGTGTTATGCCTCGTAGGTTTTCATTGACTTCTAGTGGCTTTGGCATCATGCCTTATAGGTCATTTTTGGCTTATAGCATTTTTGGCATCTTACCTTGTATGCCTGTTTTGGCTTATGGTTATCTTTTTCTAGTGGTTCTCCTATGATTCATTGTAATGGCTTATCTTATTCAATATTAATATTCCTCTTCTCAAGCTATCATTGTAATGGGGGTTATGCCAAGTAAGTCATCTTTGGTTGATTCATTATAGTGGCATTTCTTGTTTCATATTAATACATATCTTCTCAAGTTATCATTGTTATTGGTGTCATGCCATGTAGGTCGTTTTTGGCTTGCGATTATCATGTCCCAACGACTATCTTAAGATGTGTAACAATGACATATCTTGTTCCATATGAATATTCCTCTTATGAGGTTATCATTGTTAGTGGCATATCTCTCGGGATTTCATTCCACATTAATACTCATTTGTTTTAGGTTATCTTGTTATAGTGGCATTTGTCCATGTTGGGATTTTGCTCCACATTAATAAATCTTTTACTTTGTATTCTATGTGATGTTATAGACTATCTTGTTATAATGGCATACTTTTATCTTTGGATTCCATTCCACATTAATACTCCTCTTCTCAGGCTATCTTGTTACAGTGTCATGTCTATTTGGGTATTTCATTCCACATTGATATTCTTTTTCTCGGGATATTTAGTTGCGATGGCATATATCTATTTTATAGGATTTCATCCCACGTTAATAATTTATCTTCTATGTGATGTTACAAGTTATCTTGTTACAATCCAAATATCTCTATCTTAATATTTCATTCCATGTTAAGATTCCTCTTCTTGGTATATCTTATGATAGTCGCACATCCCTATCTTGGGATTTTATTACATGTTAATGCTTCTCTTCTCAAGGTTTCTTATTACAATGGTATATCTCTATCTTGGGATTTTGTTCCATGTTAATACTCCTCTTATCAAGTTATCTTCTTATAGTGGCATATCTCTATCTTGGGATTCCATTCCACATGAATACTCCTCAAGATATTTTGTTATAGTGGCATATCTTTATCTTGGGATTTTATTACACATTAATACACCTCTTCTCAATTGTGTATGTCTATGGGATTTCATTCTACATCAATACTTGTCAAATTAATACCTACCTTCTATGTGACGATACATGGTATCTTATTACAATAACTTATCTCTATCATGGGATTTTAATACTCCTTTTCTCAATGATCCAGGTGGATATCGGTGGCCACCTACCTCTTCCAACTCGCTCACACACCATTTTCATCTTGGTAGTTTTTTTCCATCTTTTCAGGTCCTAAACTTGTGGGGCCATTTAGAGGCCCTAAACAACGTTTTTTGGGCTCGTCATAGTCACACTATACATAGAGTTAGATTGAGATGGAAAAATGTGTAGTCCTCAAATAGATCTTTCCAACGGGCTATCGTGCGCCTAAAACGAAGATCCTATGCAAAAGTTACGAAGTTGATGTACCAACTTACCCCATCGAGGCCCACATGACTTTTGGTGCTTCATCGCCTAGGGTTAGATTTTAGGATGTATAGGGTTTTATGATTAATTCTTGATGCTAAGAAGGTTTGGAGGCCTCATTGTAATGTGCTCAGGTGAATGCGCATAGCCGCTACATCTCTTCTCAGAGATTAGCTACCACCATTCGAGCAAGATTGTTTCATTATGCATTTTACAGTTTCAACAGATTGCTTTATTGGATAGAAGTTAAGTTTCATTGTATCTCTATTACTCTTCTCTGTATATCTGTGTTAATTTTATAGATCTATGTTTCATTTTGTTCTACTCATAAATCTAGATCAATGGTATTAGAGTGGTCTGCTCTTCATTTGTTTCTCTATGCATGTCCCCAATGAGGTCAGGGTATAAGTAGTTGGGACTCGAACCAATTGATCCTTTGCAATATCGACCTCTCCGAACCCGATGATCGCCCATGGGGAAGAAAAGAGAGACGATGGGGTAGGAGATCCCTTTAAACTGTTGCTCGAGGAAGCTCTCGTGCGACAGAAGAACGAGATGATGGATAATTTTGCACAAATTCTTCGACAACTGCCAATAGGCGATGCATCTTCCTCAAGAAGAGGCGTCACCCCCTTCAAGGTACATATCGATTTTGATATTCCTATATTTGAAGGTCAAATAGATGTGGATGTTGTAGACAAATGGTTAACCATTCTAGAAGGCTATTTTTATGTCCACAACCTTTCCGATAGAGGAAATATTACATTCACGCTCCTTAAGGCCATCCCCCATGTCAAAAATTGGTGGGAGACTTTCTGTGAGCAAAAGGCAATAGAACAATCTAGACTACTTTTAGTCGCACCCACTTAGGGTTCTTTCATGGATTCTATTAAGGAACAATACTACCTTGTTGGAAGTTATGATGACTTATATACAAGATGGACCACACTGCGGTAGGAAAGGGACCAAACAATGCCAGAGTTCACCAATGTCTTCCATACCTCATGCACTAAGTTGGGTATCAAAGACTCTGGGCGACATCTGGTGCTCAAGTATCGTGATGGTCTACATAGGTACATCTATATAGAAATGGAGTTTCTGGACATCTCATCCTTGGGCGCGACCTATCGATATGCTGTCAAAATCAAGAAAAAGATTAAACAAAAGAAGTAGTAGTTTGGGTCTGCAAACCCCTCATAGCAGAAGCAGGGAAAAGGCGACCCCAACCCGTAGAAAAAAGGACAGATCAAGGATGGACAACCTCAGGAAAACCAGTCTAAGCTGCAAACAAAGAAGGACAATAGGAAGACAAAGAAATACATTGAGAAGTGGTGTGAGTTCCATAAGAGCCCCCAACATAACACCGTTGAATGCCGCTCAAAGAAATCATTGGTGGCCGAGGTGAAAGCCTCTGAATCATATGTGGGCCTTGAATTTGAGTTAGAACCAGAAAAAGGGAGGCAAATCATTGATGCAGAACCTAGTGCCATCATTGTTACCACCAAGGTCCAGCCCGGTCAACCTGATGAACCAGAGGAAGGGGAGCACATTTTTCATTCACATATGTGGGTGATGGGTACTCTGTTTCACTTCATCGTTGATAGCAGTATCCAGAAGAACCTCATGTTAGTGGAGTTCATCAAGTGGTTGGCTATGTTGACAACACCACACCCACAACCGTGCACCATCACATGGATCTTCCAAGGGAGCGATCTCCGTGTTATCCAACAATGTCGCCTGCCCTAAAATATCAAGCTCTTCAAAGATGAGGTATTGTGTGATGTCGCTCACCTTGAATTTTGTGATGTTCTTTTGGTTCAACCTTATATATGGAAACACCATATTTAATATGAGTCTAGGCCTCATAGTGTTATTATTACTTTGGATAGGAAATTGTACAGGATACCCGAGGTAGTCCCACCTACTGCCATTTCCTTGATCTCTACCAAGCAATGCAGTAAGTTCATCTCTCAAACCGATAAATTTGTCTTCTTTCTGATTTGCGCTCAAAGTGAGCATAAGGTTGTAGCCACATCCATGGCCTCTGGGACAAGTCTCTCCACATAGTAGAAGCAAGTGGATAAGGTCATGGAAGAATACAAAGACATCTTCTCCTCACCCACTAGGGTACCTCTGCACTATCAGGTCAAGCACTCAATCGATCTGACCTCAACGCACCGCTTCCCAATGGGCCAGTCTATCGTTGCTCTTTGTCAGAAAATGAGAAAATCAAGTGCCAGATCCAAGAGATACCCGAAAAGGGGTACATCCAACCAAGCTCATCACCTTGTGGAAGCTCAATCATGCTTGTGCAGAATAAAGACAGGACTTGATGACTCTGCATTGATTATCGAGACCTAAATAAAATCACACTCATGAATTGATACCCAGTTCCCCGAATTGACGATCTCCCTGACCAACTCAAGAGGGCCAACTACTTCAGCAAGATTAATCTGAAGTCCGACTACCACGAGGTCCCAATAGAGCAGACTGATGTATGGAAGACTGCCTTCAAGTCCAAATAAGGTCTCTTTGAATGGTTGGTCATGCCCTTTGGCTTGACAAATGCCCCGACAACTTTCATGAGGATGATGGACGATATATTGCAGCCTTTCACCAATTCTTTTGTGGTGGTGTATTTGGATGACATCCTCATCTTCAACAAGAGTTGGGCGTAACACTTGCAACATATTCAACAAGTTCTGCACACTCTACGACAACACAAGCTATATGTAAATTTGGAAAAATTCTCATTTGACATGAACAGGTTCCAATACCTAAACTACATTGTTGATGAGCATGGGGTGCATGTCGATCCAGCCAAGATCCGAGTCATTCGTGACTGTCCATCCCCGACCACACTCACTGAGCTTCAGATATTCTTAGGCCCTGCGAATTTCTATTGCAGGTTCGTGTTGGGATTCTCCCACATTGCATGGGCCCTTAGCCAAGTGACTGGGGGTGGTGGAAAGAAAAAGTTCATGTGGGGCCAGTCGCAAAAGAAAGCATTCAATGATTTGAAGCATCACTTGTGCTCAACCTCGATGCTCTCTTTACCCAACCCGCAACAACCTTTTGAGATTGATACATATGCTTCAGACTATGTTATTGTATTGGAAATATATTATTGGGGAAGTTTTTGCTGGGTTTTCTCCCCCACGAGGGTTTCCCAAGAAAAAATGTTGCGTACCTTGTGATTGTGTTTGTAACATACACAATATATATAATATTAAGTGATGATAATCATCATCATAATAATAAAAATAATAATAAATAGTTATTAATTATCTAAGGGACACATCCTTTCATGGATGGTCACCACATGTGCCTTTAGGTTCTCTATATATTTGGCACTCTCATTGTACATTTATTCATCATATATTATCTATTTTATCTCATTATATATATTCTTATTCAATATATTTTCTTGTCGAGTATGGATTACAGTTATTTATTCCATTTATGATGGATGTTCGTTGTAAGAACCAGATTGGTTCTTTACATTGGTATCAGAGCAAGTTTGATCCCAACCTTTGGCTGCCAGACCTGTGGTCAAATTTTTGTAGCCCTTGGCAACGTCACTATAGGCCTTTGGCCACTCAAATTTTCAAGTTTTTGGAACTTCGATCTTTGACCAAAACCTGGCCTTTTCCATTCGAAGTTAAGAATTACTC